>CAUYQG010119446.1:0-27774 GCA_963574415.1 Tarsius wallacei | reverse complement strand
TCCCGCGCCTTTGGGAGGCTGAGGTGAGTGGATTGCCTGAGCCCGCGGGTTCGAGACCCGCTTGGGCAAGCGAGACCTCATCTCTACAATAAATCAAAAAATCAGCCGGGCGTGGTAGCGTGCGCCTGTAGTTCCAGCTACTCGGAAGGCTGAGGCGGAAGGATCACCGGAGCCCAGCAAGTCGAGGCTGCGGTGGCCGGGAGCAGCCACTGCACTCCAGTCTGGGCGATAGAGTGAGACTCCAACTCAAAAAAAAAAAAAAAACACTAACCTGGAATAAGTTAATGCATGAACGTATTCATATTGGTAAGAGAAAGACAATTTTAAATGGAAAAAAACCAAATGGCATTTTCCTAATTTTATTTCAGTTAGATTGATATAAATTAACATTAATAAAGTAATCATTTGTGAACCCATACAGATAGATGTATGCTCACATGCTTATACACAAATATGTTACTTTAGAGTTAAACAGAAGAACAAGGACACACAAATAGGAGTTACTAAGGGAGTTGGTTACTGGAGCTTTCAATGTCATGTGAGATACTGAAGTTTCTATATGAAGGTTTAGGAATAGTAAATTTAGCTTGCTTGTTTGTTTTTAATAAATCAAAGTTTTAAGATATTTACCTTAGAATAGTTTCAAGTATTGTTTTTAAAAGTCAGGTGAAAAAAATAAAAATAAATTTGATGTGACTCTCAAGAAATAATGTATTGATATTGCTAAATGTCTTTTGAGGGCTGAGAATTTTTGTCCTTTGACAGTGATTTGCACCACCAGAGTAGACACTTCACTGGCCCAGTGTCAATCAGCTTCTAGTTAATATGAACTTCCCCATCTTTCAAACATTTTATGTAGGGCGTATGTATTAAAGACCACTGAGAACCAAGCACATGGAAGCTCTGAGTGCCCCAATGGCCCACATTTCAGTCAGAATTTTACATTATTTTTCTAAACTAATACTTGTGATTAATTCAGAGGCTAAGGATATCGTTTGCTTTAGTTGTCTTTGATAAATCGGATTGAAAATGATCAGGCAAATAATCAAGTCAAAGTTGTCTGCTCAACATCTTTCAGTAACATGATAATCATAGTTTCTTTTAGCATTTTCATCCATACTTAGACCAAATTTCTCTGTACAGGACTTCCCTTGCAATTATGATTTTTTTAAAGCTGAAGAAAATGGTGAATTGTATTTCAAAGCCATTTTTTGCAACAGATTTATGAGAACATTCTTCTTTTAAAAAGAAGGTTACTCAGTTATAGAACAATTTCAAGTTGTACATTCCACTTGAAGAATATAAGGTCCCTAATAGCATGATTTTGTGATAAATATTACTTCCATGCTGTACTTATATTCCATTCTTCCAGTCAGTCCTTAGGCTTTAGAAAAATGAATATAGTGGTCTTAATAGATTCAGAGATTTCCATAGGTACATAGAGAAAAATAGCAATCGCTATGTGTGTGTATTTGTGTGTGTATGTGTGTATACATGTATATATTACATACCTATATGGTTATGTGTATGTTTATGTATGTGAATACATGTAGAGAAAGATCTTGGTTCACAACATCAATTGTGAAGCCAGATAAAGTGTGACAAGAAATTCATAATGTTCAGATATTCATTTAAACAAATTCTTTCTTCCATAAACATTGCCTTAGCCTTCTAACATAAATAAGGAAAGATGAACTGTTCATATAATCTCTCCAGATGTTTCGTGTTTTGAGACTGCATATCACAGCTGCTCTAGGGATCTCTGAATCCTGGGAAACAGGGAACTCTTGTCACTCAGCTTGAACAGAGAGAAGGTTCTTTGGCTCTGAGGTGGAACCAGGTAGAATCCATTTTCTGCATCTTTACCCATAGAGCAAAATTCTTCATTAAGTGGTAGCTGGGAGTGAGGAGCATATTTCCACAGTTATTATCCTAAAATGCATTTTTAAAATCCTAGCCAGTTTAGATATATTATATTATTATATGATATTATCTTTTTGTCTCTTGGACTAAGCACTGATAGAAAAATATATATACTAAAACCATGAAAATAATCCTTGGTCTCTAAGGCCTAGATCTTATCACAACTATTAGTGGGCTTCACTAAAATTAGTCCTTGGAGTTAAAAAAAAATTCCAAATACATCAATGACTCATTGAATTAGAACATCTGTTAATTTTCTAATTAACTGAGGTTTTAAATTCATATAAGAAGCTAAATTATTATTTTGGGAAGGTATTTGTCATTCAAAGTTCTTAAAATAGTGACTAAAGTCCCAAGAAAACTCAGATAACCAAAGATGATCATGAAATTGCCGTTCACAATAAAATGATGTAGAATTTAATATTGGGGGTATGGAGAGATATTTTGTGTTCTAAAGGTGCAGAAAGGCTGGGCATGAGATGGAGGAAGAGTAAAAGATGGAAGAAAAAGTTCAATTGGCAATGCATCAAGATCTCTTGGGTCCCTGATAAAAATTCAGGCTTTCCTCATTTAAGACCTACTAGATCAAAATCTCAAGACACGAGCCTTCTTAATCTGCATGTTCAACAGATATCACAAGTGATACATGCAAAAACTTGAGAACCACTGAAATAGGAAAAATAGAGATTTCAGGCCAGATTTTGGGGAGATAAAGATATACTGGAACAATGTGAGTATGTCTTCTCAAAAGACAACTCTAGTTATTTCATGTTACACTGGAAAGGATTAGAGGAAATTAGTGAAATAATGAAGTTCTGTTGACTAATTTATACAAGATCCAAACAATCAGCTCATGTGATTAAAAGAGAATTATCATCTAAATTACATGAGAAAAAAAGATTTTAGTTATGTTTTATTTAAGAAAATATTTCTATAATATGAATGTATTATTTTGTTATGAAGAACAGTCAAGTGCAGATAATCTAATTTTTCTTTGCTGATTGAAGACCCTGCACTTTCTCCAGGCAATAATTGTGGTCATCATTTTATATTTGTCAGTGATGATATCAGTAGGTGTAAATACAATAGGAGGTTGGGCTAATGTGTATTGATGTCTGTAGCACTTGCAGAGAGCATATGGTCTCAGGAAGGTATTTCAATAGGAGGTATTGAAAATATTGAGTGACTTGGAGTCTGTTTTTCCAAAACTACAGAGGGCGTGAACAGGGCTGGAATGAGACTCTGCCAAGATACCCAAGTCCCAAGGCAGTCAAGTCATGGAACTATCCCAAAGAAAAGAAGATGAGAGCAAGGAACCTCATGGCACAGGGGCACTGAGGTCAGTGCTGCACTAATTTTAAGTATTAATAGATTATCTTTTGTCCTCAGTTTGTTGTTCCTAATAGACAATGCATATCTGTTCACTCTATCAACCAGCAACTACCGAAACATGACTCAAAACATGAACTCAACAGATATACAGGAGTGAGTGTGAGTGAGTGTGTATGTGTTTGTGTGTGTTAGCCAAATTCTTGATACAGGCATCTTTTCCTTGGGAAGAGAGAACATTTCTGGTTAGTTGAAGATGTTGGATAATTAATGGAGTGTCAGACCATGTTCTCTTTTCTTCTTTGCTCACAGTTTGCTGGTTATTCTTTAGAATGTGTGCTCTAGGACGAAGGAAATGTTATTTTACTGTAGTAAAAAGAGGAAGTATCAAAGACAAAAACAGGATAATAGCAGAAGAAGTTTTCAACACTGAAAAGAACACCCATACTAGTTTGTGGCATCAAATGTCTTTTTTTTTTCAGAATGAAGTATCTTTTGTTTTCTTTCTTATTCTAAAAGACTTTATTGTTCTTTTAAAAAGTCTAAAAATATGGAAGAGTAAATGGAGATTATGATAATGGTAATAGTATAATAACTATTACTAATAAACATTTGAAGCCTCTCAACATGAAGACAAACATTGCAAACCTTGGAAATACTTTTTCAGTCCCTTGGTGCACACAAGCACATACATTCACACAAATGTTTTTATTATTTACAAAAATATAATCATACTTTAGTTTGATAATAAATTACTTATGTACAGCTATTTTTGACTTACATAAAAAATATTTCATATAGTTCAATCTAATATGGTTTTTTCAATCTGCTTATTTTTTCTTTAAAATATTCATGAATATCTTTTATGATAAATTACTATAATTGTTGCATAGTTTTCCATTATCTGGATGCATGGAAATGTATTAACCAATCCCCTTTTATTGGATGTTTGGATTTTCACTTTTTCCTATTGTTAAAAGTGTTTCTATAAATATACAGATAGCTAAATCTATCCCACATACTCCCAACTCTCCCTGCTGAGGTGTGCATTTTTATTACTAGAATTCCTGAGTGAAAATATATGTATTGCAAATACATTTTTTAGCCCACTATTTTTTTTAACAAATGTTCTGTGATGTTTGCTTTCTATGACTGCATCTACACACAAAAATAAGTTGTGTTATTTATTACTTGTACTGCCTACTAACATGTTGAATGTGGGCAATGTTTTGGAAAAAAGCTTTAAAAATGACTGCTCTTCTATTTGCTTTTGTGTGTAGTGTTGAGGGGGGATGTTGGCAAAGCTACAGGTCCCAAATGTATTGATATCATTATCTTTCTTCCCCTGGTTCAAAAGTATTAACCCTGTGATATATAGATACTATGAAAATGGTCTATATTAACTAGATGAAACCTTCTCTCATTCTTCAACTGAACCCCTTAGGTGAACACAAGGATTGAGTAAGGATTTAAATATTTTCCTGGATTGTTCTCCACATTGAGCCTGTAGAAAACTTGTCTATAACTGCCTTTTCATTTTCCAGCATCCATGTTTCAGTTGCCCATCATAAACATCAACTAAATTGTGAGGAATCTTTCCTCACCTGTCCTTGACTGTTCAGTCAAAAAACAAAGATAGTAAAACTTACAACATCAATTTGCGTCATAATCTGGAGTCAGGCTTTATGTTGAAGGACAATGGAATTATGAAGTATTGTGACTGGTTGTGTTGAAAGTCATAATTAAGCAACTACAGCCATAACTCATTTGGTGGTTGGAGAAAGCCAGAGGAACAATTATGTGACTGGTTAGAATTTAAGGTAAATACCTAAGAGTGCAATGTTTTCTTCCCAGAAGCTCGAAAGGCTGAGATTGGATCTAATGTTGTACTCCTGGTTGTGAGCCAGAATTGGAAATGTCTAGGAGGCTAAAGCCCATGCACCTAATCTAGCTGCTCCCTAACTTTTGCCTTGTTCTTTCTCCAAGGTGAATAAATTGACTTTTGGTTGCCCTGGGACTTCCTATATGTCTCTTTTGCTCTTGTGGAGTTATTTTCTGTATCTCTGCCCCCTGTATACTGTGGGAGACAAGAGGGTGAGATCACAATGTTGTTCATCCCTCTCTGCGTAGCCCAAGGTTTGCTACTCTGGAGGCCCCTAATGAGAGAATGAAGAAAGCAATAATAATAATTTTTTAATGTCACAATATTTTGTCCATTTTTATTAAAAAATGAATCAATAGGAGTAGTCCATGTGTTCCCAAATTAAGTTTCCCAAACAAACTTAGGAGTGTCAGAGATCCCCAACAGAAAATAATATAATTAATTTTATGAATTTAACCATTTTACATCAGTTGAAACTATTTAAAAGGAAAAGCAGTATATCATGGGGAAGAAGACAGCAAGTTGTAACAAAAAAACAAATTTTTAGAGGGCAAAATGTTGGGGCAAGTGATGGGATAGGATGGATGAAATGGAATGGAAAAGATTGAGGGAAAAACTGTTAGCAGGAAACCAGGTTCCTTTCTCCTGACCATTTATGTTGGTCATTTGCTCTTTGAGATAAATGAGCCATTTGCTTCTAATTTGTAGATTGTGTCTTGGAGAAGCTCAGTTTTGATTTTAGCTTTCTTGACAATCAGTTCTTGTGAGAAGCAGGGGAAGTAATCAGAGAAATCCAATATGACGATACCTGGTTCTGCTGGGCCATGATCACACAAAGAATCAGAGATAGAGGTCAAAGGATGCAGATGGCTTTTTCAAAACACAGATGTGATGTAGGTTCCCTGCCAGAGGTCCTGACTAAGAGAAAGGCCAAACTGGTTATTCCACAGGGTTGGTGCACCAGCCACTCCAGTCATTTTTTCCCAATACTCCAAATGATTTCCTGGGTCCAGGTTTTAGCACCAGCTATTATTTTCTTATGATTTAACTCAAATGTCATGTTCTCAGAGTGGTCCTTCCCAGACATTATATCTAATTTTAAACTCCCCAAACTCCTTCTCTCAATGGCCACATTCTATTTTATTTCCTCCATGGAACTCACTAGTATCAGTAACTTGTTATTTGCATGTGTGTACTACCTGTTATTCCTCCACGAATATAAGCCCTGGGAAAACAGAGATTCTGTCTTAGTCATCCTGTATCAGTATCAACGCATAGTAGGTACTCAGTGAATGAATGAATGAATGTGTGCAAAACCTTAAGTCTGTTTTTTTTTTCTTGTTTGTTTGTTTTCTTTGCCAACAGTAGCATTCCATTTGCAGTACCTTATCACTTAAGTGAATTTAATTCAAAAAGATAAGATGAACCACATGGGACAAGCAAGCTCTTCTCCTTGGGAATTCCAGAAACAGGAAATA
Source organism: Tarsius wallacei (assembly GCA_963574415.1). Taxonomy (NCBI): domain Eukaryota; kingdom Metazoa; phylum Chordata; class Mammalia; order Primates; family Tarsiidae; genus Tarsius; species Tarsius wallacei. Next base: position 21,162 of record CAUYQG010119446.1, on the reverse strand, counting down.
GCAAGAGGGAGACACAGGTGTGGCCTTAGACACATGGAGGTAATGAGAAGGTGTCTGTCATCAAACAAAGGGAAGTATCCTGCCTGGGATGCAGGGAACAGAGTCACATCCCAAGTCCAAGGAAGAGGTACAGTTGAAATGCCAAATCAGTGTGTGGTGGAGGCTATACAAGAATTACAGAACATCGGAGCCCCTAAAGCGATTCAACAGGTAATAATCCTATCTTGGTTTTACATGCTTGTAAAGGAAATGTCTAGATAAAAGCAGCTTTCACACAAAAACTTGAAGGATCTGTGTTTCTAGAGTATGAGTTTTGTTAAATTTTGAGTCATTTAATGTCAAGCCAGAGAGGTTCAATGAGATTAATAGCTAAAAATGGAAGGTGGAGGAAAACATCAAACTAGAACGTGAAGCTGAATTCTCTTTAGCTAGGGGTAACAGGGGTAAGAGGATTTATGAGCATTCCCAAATTCCTGTGATTGGCATTCCTCTTAGAAGTTTCTTAGTTTTCTCTCATGTCTCAATATTGCAATTATTAAACAGAAAAAAAATTCCCATAAGTTTTATTTTTACTGTCACCCAAACAATTAAATACCCTAATTGCAGACTATTTTATATTCTGAAACTTGTTCTGAGAAAACTCTTTCTAGCATCAATAGATGTTACTCACCAAAAGACTGATTAAAGAAAGGAGAGCCATGGCATTGGCTGAGAGAGGACATTGTTCTGTAATTAGGGCACAAATGATCTTTCACTCTTCAGGCTGCAGATTATTTACTTTGGCCATATTTAGAATAACTTGATATATGACAAGATTTATGAAACTTGGACAGAACTTCCAAAGCATATACAAGTGCTCCTGACAATACGGAGTCTCTCAGTACAGTCTGTGTGGAAAAAAAGCCACACATTTCCACAGTGCAACCAAAGAGCTGTGTTAAAATTTCCCTGTGAGCACAATCTTTTCTCAAAATTAACTTTCTGTTAATGTTTGGTATTAGCAGAGATTATTGTTTACCCTGGATGATATGAATGTATAGACCACAAGAGTGGCTCTGCTTGCACACACCTATTTACAGAATACATATATTATATATTATATATACTTATGAATATATACATAAGAAACACAAAATACGTGTGAGAAGCAGAAAATTAGGTCACACTGAGTTTTGACAGTATATAAATAATAAAAGTTTGACTTTTTAAACTAAAAGTGATTTTCAAACTAAATTCAGATAATTGATTTTGTCTTTGAAAACAGAACCATTCTGTTTAATGTCTTCTTTAGAGCTTAAATTTTGTGCTTCTTCCAACTTATTTTTATATACATCGAAGTTCTTGAACTTGTTGATGTTGTTTTTTTTTTAACTTGTTGATGTTGTTTTGGGGACTGACCTAATTTTCCATTTATGGAGACATGTAGTCTCTGTCTACATCTATGTCTATGCCTGCGTCTATGTCTATGCCTATGCCTATGTCTGCATACACACACACACACACACACACACACACACACACACAAACACAGAGCTTAAAAATATGCCATGTCTTTTCTAGATGATATATTTCACAGTTTTTAGCATCTGCATCTCTCAGCAGTACTTACAATATTAGCTAAATATAGTAATGCCACTTTTCATTTTAACTGCTTTTATATCTTATTTTAAAACAAAGTAATAGATTTATTATTGGATACCGTTATCATAATCCAGATAGTAAATATGCTATTCTCATTTTATGTAAACATCTTTTGTTGTGACATCATGTTCTCAGTCATATCAATTTAACACTCAATGAAAAAAATGTTAGGTTTAATCTAACAATGCCTCATGTGAAGTAAAAATAATCACCTATTTATGGGTAATGTTATGTCAGTTTTTAAAATACCAAAAATTTAAAACCAAAACTACAACTTTTCATTGAAATTTTGTAGCCTGAATAAAAACTCCAGAAGGTCATTTAAATGACTCCCCAGTTTGTACTTATTTCACAATGTCTTTCCAAACTAAACGTAGAAATCCTTTTTGGTTCATTAGCCAAAACAGTTGTGTGATAGAATGCTTAGTTCAGATTTTAAACATTACTCTTGCCAATAATCCTGATGTATACCCTATATTTGAAATAATACACAATCACTGAGAATGTAAGCCTATATTTAATACTTTTCTTCTCTTGTGCCTATGTCCTATCTATCCAGATGTATCAATTTAACAGTTATCTAAGGGAAAAAATTAATATCTACCTAACACCTCTCTTGTACCAGGGTTATGCAGGAAGTTACATACTTCTTTTCTCACTTAATCCTTACAACAGCTTTATGAAGTGCTTATTATCCCCTTTTCACAGATTATAAAATTGAGGCTTAGAAAAATGTAATAATTGACCTAAAGTTATGCATTTAAAAAGTGTCATAACCAGAACCAAAATCTCTAATTAAGAAAAAAATCAACTAGCTTTATAATCTTAGATTGAAAACATTCTATAAAGTGATTACCAGAAATCTCTTTATGATGTCAAATCTAATCACAAAATAAACAATTTATGATAAAGAGAATGTTTTTGACATTATCACCTTATAAAAAAATTTGCTGACCTTAACATTTTAACATTCACTATGAAGTTTGCAGGCCCATAGAGAGTGAAATTATACAATGGGGAAATTAATCCAATAAAGCGTTGAATCAGACAAGTCCCTCAGGAATGAAAAGTCACTACCAATCTAAAGCATAATGTGCCCTGGCTGAAACGAGAGCCACCACAGGGAAGTTCTTTTAGTACTGCAGAACCACACCTGCCCTGATGAAGAAGGCAGAGGGGGAATGGGGAGGAACAAAGGTGGATTGTGGTGCCAGACTTCTTTCAAGAGACCAGGTCCCTGTCCTGAGTAAGACCTTGAAATCTAACTGGCTGGTGAGCACCATTCCACAGCTACCCTGGTGGTAAGAGAGCAACTTCACGTGGTGTCTACATATGAGGTCTTTGAAGCTAAGCTGTCTTGGAGCTGAATCTTGATGGATCACAGATTACTTATATGACCTCAGGCTAGTTATTTAACAATGTATCAGTTTCCTTGTCTACAAAATGGACATGAAGTAATGAAATGAAGCAATGTATATAAAATATGAAGAATGGAGCATAACACATAAGAAACTTTAATAACTGATACCTATTACTGCTATTAAAAAGCCTTTCCGTTGCCGTTAACATTATTACTTTTGCTTCTTTTTCTTTGGTAAGTTACTCTTTGAAGAAAAACAAAAACAAAACACAAAAACAAACAAACAAGCCCTCCCTCCTTCTCCATGGCTCTGTACCTCAAGAATATTATTCTTACTTAGCCAAACCTATTACCTCTTTAAGAAGAAAGAAGGGGTAAGCCAGTCAGCTTTTATGTCAGGACTTAGTTTTAGTATTTGCATCAATATATTTATCCTTTAAGTCTAACATTAATGGTAAAGTCAAAAACTGACACTAATGCACATCACCTTGACAAAGTCTGAACTGAAATTCTCTCTCCAAAAACTAAGCAAGTTCCTGACAAACAAGGGAAGCTGTGTTACAATAAAATCATTCTTATAGATTCTAAAAAGAAAATAAAGCAACCTAAAAATTCAACAAGCACAACAAATTGCAAAAATCAGCATTCATATAAATATCATGTATAATATATTCATATTTATGTATAAATATATACATATGGATATTAGGAAAATCTATGATACTCTGAATATGTCTTTAGGATAGAACTAAAATATTACCTTTGTTGGCATTTTAGGCATTATTACATGTGGTAAGAAAAGATTCAAGAATCTGGTTTGAAAAAATACCCAGGTGTTCATGTGCTGGTTTAGCCAAGCATGCCCCAGAGACCTCCACTTCCCCCCTTCCCCTCCCCCTTTCCCCACCTCCCCCACAATATTGTTCTGGTCTAGTGGGTAGCGCCATTAATGTGACCTTTACAGAGGTGGCCTGAATGAGTTATCACTATAAAGCTCTTGGAATGAAAAGCACCACATCAGTACTTATTGTGCTTTGCATTTTTTATGATTCAAATCTTTTACAAGAGATGAGCAGCTCCTAAAGATATTAGAAGAGTGGTTTATAAATAGGAAGTAGCTATAGTTGCAATTCACTGGTTTCTGAAAAGCTTGTAATTGCTACATGAATATTTTTATCACAGAAATGTTAATTGAAACATTCACTAAATAACAGAAAAATGGCAAGACTATAAATAACAATGCTACTTAAGGAGTGCAGAAGGTTATTTTTAGAAAACTTGAAGGTGTAGTCTTTGTTTCCTTCTTACAAGAAGACTAATAACAATAAAACTCTCTCTTGGAATAGGCCACCATCTATTACTTAGGGCATCTCACTTCGAGTGTTGCTCAGCCAGCATTCACCACTGATGCTTCCATCTGGGTGCAGGGCATCCCAACATGGCTGCCATTTTGTGTTTCTTCCTGCCTAAGAGCAGGCCAGCAACCTACATACAGCTGTTTTTATCAGCTATAAAAGATAATTTTCCTGTATTAACTCCATAAATTTGAGAGAGCCAGCAAGAATTCTACAGTATAATGGCTTAATTTTTCATTCTAATAATAACTGCCTGCCAGTTGAAATGAATAGGAGCAAAAACAAACATTCCTGTTCTATAACATGATCCATGACAGATGTACCGCTTAGGAGGCCCTGGGCAGGGAAGTCCTGTTTCCCTCCAATTCTCGCCACGGCAGTAAAAGGATGCACACCAAGGAGAGAGTAAAGGAGCTCACAGGAATGTGACCTGGCTGTACTGCACTTAAATCCACAATTGGCTGGAGGCCTGACTTAGGATGAGGCACATTTTTAGATCTTTACTTAGTGCTGTGGCTTTTTTCTGAATCACAGTCTTTGGCTTTGAAGGCTCCCTGGAACATTTTAATTTCTTTCTTTCCCTCTTACTTCCTTCCCACCCTTCTAACACTATATGCATAAAACGTGGATAATTCGATTATTCACTTGTTTGTATAGATTTTTAGGTTGACAACTTAAAAGTATTTCTTTTTAAATGCCAGGACAAATCTTGATACTTTTAAGTGAAAATAAGGTCATACACGTTTTGCCAACAAGCTACTCAGGCTTTATGTACTTATTGATTTATCTACCTAATGAGACTCAATATCAGCAAATTGTTTTTCATTCTTTATAAGGGATACCACTTTCTGGAAGGAAGATTTAGTGAATTTCAATGCAAATTTACTATTTTTGAAATGCAGTGGATTCATTTTCATCAATAAATCAACATTTTCATCTACTCTTGTCTTTCCTTCCTTTTTTTTTTGGCAACTTTTTTGATCCTTCATTTTAAAAAATCCCAAAGCCTTCTTAACTTTCTTCTCTTTCATTAAATTATTATTCGATGATTTTTCTTTTCATTTTTAGATACTTTTCTATATTTTCATAATTTTCTAAGAGAATATCTTTTACTTTTAAAGCTGGAAATGAAGAGATTCCTATATACACGATTTTTAAAAATTCCTTTAAAATTGTTTCATAGCTTCATGTTATGCATGTGGAAATTTGCAAAAGACTACCTCACCATAACTGAGCTATGTGCAACACCATTTTTTTTGTGTGTGTGTGAGTTGGAGTCTCACTCTGTCGCCCAGACTGGAGTGCAGTGGCCGCTCCCAGCCACCGCAGCCTCGACCTACTGGGCTCCAGCGATCCTTCCGCCTCAGCCTTCCAAGTAGCTGGAACTATAGGCACGTGCTACCACGCCCGGTTAATTTTTTGATTTATTGTAGAGATGAGGTCTCGCTTGCCCAGATGGGTCTCGAACCTGCGGGCTCAGGCAATCCACTCACCTCAGCCTCCCAAAGGCTCGGGATTACAGGCTGAGCCACCGAGCCCAGCTGCAACAACATTTTTTTATGGGAAAAAATGCTAAGGTAGCAAGAGGACAAAGGATTATGCTTAGAACAACTGTTTTAAAACAGTTTTTGTCACAGAAAAGACATAATATGTATCTTTTGATGATTTGGAAAGTTTATACTTCTCTTCATCCAGTAGATGCTGACCTTAACCCATTGCAATGATACTATAGAAAATATTGCCTTAGTAGGTCCTAAATCACAACTGATTTTCTAGCCTTTTAAAAAATTATTTTTTCTTAAGTAATTTCAAACTCACTGAAAAATTATAAAAACGTTACAAAGAACTTCTGAATATTCTTTACCCAGATTCAAAGTTAACACTTTACCACATTACTGTGTCATTCTTTCTGTAGATATTTACATATTCATTTCTGAACTGTGTGAAAGTAGCTGCATATAGCATGCTCTATAACCTCTAATACTTTAGTGTTTATTTCCTAAAAGCAAGTTTCAAATTCAGAAAATTTAGCACTAATTTGATGCTGTTATCTTATCTATACTCCATGCTTCAAATTTTCGATAATGTCATTTATAACAAATTTTCCCCAGTATAGGATTCAACCCAAGATCTCTTTTGTATCCTTTAATCTAGAATAGTTCATCAAATTTCTTTGTATTCCATGCCTTTGACATCATTGCAAAAATATAGGCCAATTGTTTTATAGAAAGTCTCATAATTAGATTTTCCTGTTGCTTCCTTACTAGATTCAGATTATACATTTTAGCCAGAATATTACGTAAGAAATGCTTCCATACCAGGTTATTATATCAGGAGAAACATGATGTCTGTGTGTCCATTACTAATGATATTAGTTTGATGCTTTATTTAAAGTACCACTGCAATAAACACTTCTACTACAAAGATGTCAAGATTTGCCTGCTGTTTTTTCTTTTTCTTTTTTTTAAGACTAAGGATATATAGTCAAAATATTGTATTCAAAAGTCATTCTCATTAGTTTGATTGTTTTCCCTTTAGTGTAGCTATTCTGTTTGAAATAAGATGAATTTTTTTACTTCTCTTTGCAATGAGTTTTTTCTCCCCTATCTTTGTTACAATCTCTGATAGTTTGCAAGGGACTTTTTTCTTGGATTGAAGTGATGATAGAATTAAAACATTGATACAGACATTGCCATTCTATATGTAAAAACATACTTTCCAAAAAATAGTGTTACTATTTGTGCCTATGAATTAAAAATACGAAAAAAAAAAGTCAATTTTGTTCTTGATTTATGACACCACTTTATCACATACTAAATTTTCACATGGACTTGGATCTATCTCTGGATGTTGTCCTCTATTCTGTTGATCTGTCTATTCAGGTACCATTGTCACACTGCTTTAATTATAGAGGCTTTGTAGTACATTTTAGTGTTTGTCAGGCTAAAAAATCTTTTCATTTCTAGTATTTTCCTTGCCACTTTTGCACACTCAATTTTTTCATAAGGACTTTAGCATCCATTTTTCCTAGCTCTAGAAATAAAGGTTGTTGATTTGAGAACACATTAGATTCAAAAATTAAGAGAAAGTGGCATCTTGATGTTGAGACATCCTTTGTCTTTAGGTATATTTTATATTTGATTCATATGCTTTTCACATTATTTCCTTAAGTTTATACTTCAGTTTTTTTATTGTTGTTGCTACTATAACAAGTTTGTATTCTTCCATTACATCTTCTAAAATTGGTTATTACTGGCATATCTGTATGAAGACTAATGATTTCTGCCTGTTAATCTATAGCCTGCTACAGTGATAATTTACTGTTTAAGTTAGTTTTATGTTTACTATTTAGGATTTTCCAGCAGATATACTGTCATTTCATCTTCAAATAAAGACTATTTTCTTCTTTACCAACTTATATGCCTCTAATTGTTTCCTTTTGTCAGATAACAGTGACTAATAACTTCAGGATAGTTGTAAATGTATGGAGACAGTGGGCATATTAGTTTATTTCTAATCTCAGTGGAAATTCTTCTGCTTTCTTTTTTTTTTTTTTTTTTTTTTTGTTGGAGTCGCACTCTGTCGCCCAGACTGGAATGCAGTGGCCGCTCCCGGCCACCGCAGCCTCGACCTGCTGGACTCCGGCGATCCTTCCGCCTCAGCCTTCCAAGTAGCTGGAACTACAGGCGCGCGCTACCACGCCCGGCTGATTTTTTTTTTTATTTTATTGTAGAGATGAGGTCTCGCTTGCCCAGGCGGGTCTCGAACCCGCGGGCTCAGGCAATCCACTCACCTCAGCCTCCCAAAGGCGCGGGATTACAGGCTGAGCCACCGAGCCCGGCTCTTCTGCTTTCTTGTTAAGTAACATGCTGGTTTTATAATTGAAGCATATGTTTCTATCAGGTAGCCATCTATTCTTACATTTCAAGAGTTTATACTAAGAATTGTTGTTGAATTTTGTCAGAGGTTTTTATCAGCATCTATGAAGAAAGATACTAAAATAATTTTTCTCTTTAGACATACTAAAATGGGCGATTGGTATTCAGATTTCCTATTATCAAAATTTGCATTCTTGATACAAATAACTCTTGGTCATGATCTAATTTTTTGATAATTTTCTATTTGTTAATATTTATTCAGGATAAATTTACAAGTATCAATGTTAATGAGTAATGTTAATTTGTAATTTTCTTTCATTCTATTGCTATCAAGCCTATGAATCAAAGCTATACTAGCCTCATAAAAAGAATTTCAATGTTTAATTTCATTTTTATGCTTTGAGACATTTTACATAGCATTGAAACTACTTAATTACTAAGTGCTTGGAAAAATTATGAGATATTTGAGTTGAGTCCTGTTTTGGAGTGGTTCCCTGTTAACTTCTCATTTTTGAAAAATCTTAGTGAGTTAATTTTGGTAAACTCTGTTTTCCTTGGAAACAATACATTTCATCTAAATTTTCAAATTATGTATGTAGAGGTGTGCAAAGTAACTTCTTATGATTTTTGAAATATTTACTCTGAATCAATCATTGTTTTTTTCCTTGTCATTTTTTATTTTGTTTATTTGTGCTTTCTCCCCTTATTTCTTGAGTAAATAATGGCTTGCGTGTGTTTTTAAACTTTTTTTTCCCAAAGAAACAAGACTCTGACTTATTAAATTAATCTACTATTTTATTAGGTTCTACTTTGTTAATCTCTATTTTTGTATCTTTATTGATTCTTACCTTGTACTTCTTCATGTTTACTTTGTTTTTCTTTCTCTAGATTTTTGAGTTGGAAATTGTATTCATTTAGGGTTAGAGTTAGGGTCATTTATTTTTATTTTCTTAATTCATATTGATATAGATATTTAATATCTTTTACATTGCTCCTTTAACATAGATTCAAGTAGATAGTATTTCAGATTATGTTTTTAGAAGTACTCTAATTTTTATTTGCATTTCCTTTGCCACCAGAGTAAAGATTTTTTAAAAATTTTTTCAAGTGGAATGAGTTTTAATTTATTTTTTTATTTTTTCATTGTAAGTAGAGAATGTTGTTTTTAACATTTATGTCTTATAACTCATGAAATTTTGTGAGCAACCCATTATATAATTAATTGTTATTAATAGTCTATGTGCACTTGACAAGAAGGTATATTCTCTAGTATCAGGGAATAATGTTTGACATATTTCCAAAAGTTCTATCTTACTGATTATGTTGTTCAGTTTTGCTGTATCTTTACCCACACACATTATGAATTGCAGCTTAAGTTTTACCCATATACATTATGAATTGCAGCTTAAGTTTCTCTGTCTTTTCGACAGCATCCTTAACTTTTCTCCTAATTCACTTTCTCTTCACTGACACATCTCCAAGGGTCATACCCTTTATTTGTGACTGTGTCTTCCAGAAGCAATACTTCTTTGAGGCTTTAATTTCTCTCCTGCTCACTTTCAGGACCTTTTTCTGTAAATGATGCCGTGAGACACCCAGGCCCAGATATGTGCTCAGTATTTTGTCACTTAGTATTGGTCTTTCTCTTTCTGAGGATGATTTTGTCTATGCTTCAACAATGACATTGTATCCCACATACTTTTCCCATGGAGTCATCAAAGATCTCCCTCCCTGTTCTCTTCACCATAGACTTGCAGAGGCAGAGGAAGCTTTGCTGGAATTTGGTATGTATTTCTCTACTTATAGGCAATACAGAGCTTATAATATTTTCAATTTCTACTAGTAATGCTTAAGGCATAGATCCTGTGGGTTTTTTGTTATGTTTTATTTTTTGTTTATTGTTTGTTTGTTTGTTTTGCATTCCCCTTGATCTTTTTGGTTATTTAGTAAAAAATGTATAGAGAGATATAGATTCAGTTAGCCACCATTTTCTTAAGTCAGTTGAATGCACCGGATCCCCTCAGTAGAAAGTGCTTTTAAATGAGGCATTTGATATAAAAAGTAAACGTCCTTACTGTCTTTTGTTCAATTGACCCTTCTAATACTGTTCTCCTTTGGCACATGATCAAACATTCTGAAAGAAGCTTCATGTTAATTTTTGCATAATCATTCTTTTCTCTCTTAAGTGTTTCTGGAATGGGACACACATTTCCTGACCCAATTTGCAAAGGAAGAGTATTCATTGGCTTAAGTAATGTCTGTATATTTCTTCTAAAAAGAAGGTCTTAGGAAGACTCATATTTCCTGTTTTAAGAAATGCCATTTTGTCACTCTCCTTCTCCCCCTAATAAAAAACAGAATGGATATTAGAATTACAAGAAATGTGAAAATCTTGGATTTATATAAATTAACATGAATGTGATGTTTTGTGCAATCCATAACTAATAATCAATTAGCGGTAAATAAATCATTTTCCCATTGTTCACATTCCCAAAAACCTAAACATAAATCTATGTATTTGATAATAATAATCAGTAACCACAGGAATACCAAGCACTAGTGAGAGAGAAACATAGAATAACAGTGCAATCAACTAGAGTTTAAAGCTTCCCTTTCTTATTTGGAAAGAGCTGTTATCAGCTACTGTTTAAAGAAATAGACTCACAAGTGGGACAAGAAATACAATTCCAATTTCAAGTGGATAAAACTAATAGGTATTAAATTCAGGAAAAAAGTGAAAACAATATCATTTATGCTGACAAATCTCAGAAGATCCAGAATTCTTAAGTTTTATATTCTGCTCTCATTTTAGGCAAACATGTCTGAAATTTTAGTATCTTTGAATAACAAATAATTTTGCAGAGCAATATTGAAGGGCACATTTTGAAGATATATTTTGAAGACATTGGTCAAATTGGTTAGAATTGCCCAATTATTTATTGTATAGGGAGTGGTGGTGGTAAATATTTATTCTGTGCAAGATCCTTATGGTTGAATGGTCAATTCAACTGAACATATACTCAAAAATAAAATAAACTACTGAGCTGTTAAACAGGAACCTAAATAACATATAGCATATCATCAGTTAATGTCTAAAAGATAGTTTGTTCATTTATATTATAAAGTTAAAGACCTCACCTACGCAGACAACCAAGCACTGAAGGGAGATCCCTGAATTGAAGGGTGAGTGGTATGTTTGAATATCAATCCAAAATTTGCATCTCTGATAAAAAGAAGGTAAGATGTCTGAATAACCTACTTACTCTAGTGCATCTCTTTTATTTTCTTACTTCAAGACCTGCAATTAACCCACAAATTCCTTCAGTTTTTCTGGAGCCAAATAAAGTAGAATTGTGATTAACCCAAGATGAAGCATTTTGGTCATTAGGAATTCTGGTTAATTGTGGTGGTGTTGTTATTAGTTCAGAGTAATCACTTTCTGCTTCAATATTGTTGCTGAAATTCTTTTTGAAAATAAATCAGCTTAATTTCTTCATTCAATGAAAGAAAAAGGGAAAATATAAATAGAGTTGTACCAGTATACTAGGACATATGCTGAAATTATTTCTTTGAAAAAACAAAAAAGTCCTGATCTTAGGATTTTTAAAAAATTAACATATGAAAAGCCTTCAATAATTTTGTTTAGAGAATGAATAATTAGAGATTGCTTATTCATATAAATGGAATGTAAAAATAGTTAGTTATGAGTCTGTTTAGTGAAGTTCTGGTTAAAAGTATTTTAAGGTAAGTGGTTTTAAATCCTCCTTACCAAAGACAGAATGTTTTTATAACATTTCACTTAGGATCACAGTGTTTGCCAAATCATCAGGGTATCTGTGAAATAAGGGATTTGGATGAGAATTTTAGGGTTCATTAACAATCTCCAATTCTAAGAATAATTAACCTTCTTATTATGAATGATAACCAAACTTATGTACAAACTCCCTGAATTGCTAAGTCTGGCATGAGTATGTATTAGTAAGGTATATAGCAGGTAAGCCTAGATTTTGGTAAAAATCTAGATTTTGATAAAAAATTGAAGAGCAACAAATTTGTTCCTGCTGAAATAATATAATCCTTGAAATGGACGGTGAATGAATGGGGAATTCCTCTTGTTAATAATGTGTAGCATTCTAAAGCTACTAATAGGTCATTCATTTATATGGCTTGTGAATGACTACCTTTGGGAAATCCCAAATGATTTCAATTAAAATCGCCATTATAGGCGTCAATAATTATGGTAGTATTTGAGAGGCAATTTTTTTGTAATATGATGTAAATGAAGAAAAATATCAATAAAGCCTTAGGGACTTTGAAAGTGACAAAAAAATATGCAACAAGATTTAATGTGCATGGGAGGATATAATTGAAATATAGCTGTGGTGCTTTTGACATCATCAATAGTTTCTTTACTTGATGATACTGAAGCATTGGACAAATGCTGTGCATGAAGGAAATTCAATAATAATAATCACAATGCAAGCAGAAAGTAAGGTGGCAGAATTTGCTGAGGTGTTCCTAGAAATAACCTACACTTCCATCTTCTGATACTATCCTTACATTGAACTCAACACCTGTCTTGCCCTAGATTTTAGAACTTATTTTCATGGATTCACTGATAGCTTCCCACTTGCTGTCTAGCTGTGCTTTTTAGCCCACAAAATGTATATATTTATTGTTGGTAAGAAATTACTGGTCATATTCCTAACATTGTTACTGAATTAAGTGGTACTGAATATGCATGCCACCATATTTCTTTCTCTCCACTTTCTGTGTTATGTGGAGCATGGTCTGCCCACCCCTAGCTAGCTTACTATAATATTTTTTATCTATTTACAAAGAATTGCTTCTTTTTGCCAAAGATCTGGACTAGAGAAAACAGGTACAACTTCTGACTCAAGAAGATAAGTTATTCATTGCCACTGGCCCATATCTTTGCTTGGTATCCTGGAGCACTTTGAGAAGTTTTATAGGAATTGTCAGAATTACTAAGTGTTGCCATTTAGTTTATTGCCATCAAAGAGCCCTTGATTTTGTTTTTTCTACTTATTTACTTGCTTATTTATCTATGTTAGTAACAACATTTAGCATGCAATCCATCCTATTAACAAATTGTTAAGTGTACAATATAGTAATACTAACTGAAGGCATACTGTATAGCAGATCTCTAGAACGTATTTATCTTACACAACTAATACTCATTGAATACTCATTGAATAGCAACTCCTTCCCATTTTCCCTTTCCCTCAATTCCTGGAACCACCATTCTACTCTCTGCTTTTGTGTGTGGCTTTTTTAAATACCTCATGCTTTCTTGCATCGCCCAGATGAAATACAGATTCTATTTAAAGTCTAATCCAAAAGGAAAGCTTGCAATATCTATAATTTTAAGATCTCTCTAATCAGAAAGGTATCCAAAGTCATTACAAGACACTTGGGAAATTTTTTAAAATAAAAATATGAACAGGAAAATTACCCATGAACAGTATAGAATGAATTTTCATAAGTATATTTTAAGTAAGCATACACATATACATGAACATAAAATACATACATATAAAAATATACAAAACAATGTACATATATGTACATATAATGTTCACATATATGTACAAAATTGCTGACTATACTTTTAAATACTTGTTTTCATGTTCCAATGCATTTTTCCAATATTAATTTCAATTGGGTATAGCAAAGCTTTACTATAAAGGAGGTACTAAGTGTAAATAATAATGTCACACTCTACTACTCATGAAACAGACATGAAATCAAAGGCAATGTGTATAAAACTTCAAAGTGGTCCTTTTTCATATATATGAAATAAAAACTAGAATAAAAAAGACACTTTATTGAAGATGAATCATTCCATCCAAAACTGTATGATGCCGACAAGTGGGAGTTTGTTTCTCAGTCATTGTGGTTAAAAACCATTTTGTAAAATGCAGAAATGCTCTGTGAGGAAGACATTTTATCATCCTTGGGTCTTAACCTGAGCATTTGGGGTTTCACAGAACTTCTTTTCTCTACAAAGAACACATCCATCCTTGTTAAAAACCCACACAGAAATCATAAACACACAGAGAAGTCATAATCACACACAAGAGTCATTAAACGGTTTTCCTGTTATTTCGTTTTTAAATATTTCACCCCAACTGCCTGAGGAATCATCATTTTTCTTAATGTGATATATTTCAGTACTGGATATATTTGCCCCCTTGAGTTACTGAATAAACTGTGTATACTATGTGTCTTTCGTTTCCAAAGATTCTGCACAAACCCCTTTTTCTTTTGGTTTGTGTGGGTTCACACCCACTGAGCTGCAGTTGAAAAAAAATCAAAGTGAAACAATTGAAACCATGAAGATTCACATGACTTCTAACTAGGTTATTATACATCAATTTAGACTTGCTTTAACAAATGGGCTTTTGGTTTACAGCAGTTAGGAAACCTTTAAAGGGTATTGACTAAATTTTTGTTCTATATTGCTGGCCAAATATAACCCAGAGTACCCTCCGTGCCATTTTAGTAGCCAAAAGTTCTCATAGTACTAAACAATTCAGTTCCTCTTCTTGGGGTTTTTTTGTTTGTTTGTTTGTTTGTTTGAGTTGGAGTCTCTCTCTGTCGCCCAGACTGGAGTGCAGTGGCCGCTCCTGGCCACCGCAGCCTCGACCTGCAGGGCTCCGGCGATCCTTCCACCTCAGCCTTCCGAGTATCTGGAATTACAGGCACGCGCTACCATGCCCGGCTGATTTTTTAAATTTATTGTAGAGATGAGGTCTCGCCAAGTTGCCCAGGTGGGTCTCGAATCCTCGGGCTCAGGCAATCCACTCACCCTCAGCCTCCCCAAGCGAAGGATTACAGGCTGAACCACCGAGCCCGGTGGGTTCTTATTTTCAGTTGTGCTTGTAAGAACAAGACATGTGCTCTGGAAAAAATTCCATACTTTCTGAAGAATAGTACTGAAAGGTTTCATCTTCTGACTATGTTCCAAGATTTTTTACTCACACCTTTTACTAAATAAGTTTATTGAGCACCTATGAGATGCCTGGCACTGTTAGGCAGTAGATATATGAAGATGGGCGGGCGCCAACTTGTCTTCAAGAAGTTTGCCGTCAACCGGTGAACAGATATGTACATAAAGGGCTAGGTGTGCAAAGGAAACAGAGAGTATAGGATGTGGTAGGCATATAAAAGAGGAAAGGGGAAATTTTTACATGAAGATGATTTGGAAAATTTTCATGCAAGAAGTTTGCATGTGAGGCTGCATAGTGCTAGCAGTTAGAAACAGGCAATCCTTCTCAAAATACACTCTCCAGATTCTCAGTTTGAATCTTAAGCCTACTATTTCACAGCCACTTGAGCAAATTATTTATTCTGAATCTTGAAAGCTCAGCTCCCGATACAGTAAAAAGGACTGATAATGGTGACTTCCCATAGAGTTATTGTGGGATGAAGTGATAAAATCTAAAATATAAAGTATTTGGGATAGTATCTGGAAATTCTTGATAAATATTGGATTTTACAAATCTTAAAAGATGATTAGTTCACCAGGCAACAGGAGTGAGGAATATCAAACAGTGCTTTCTTAGAATATATAGGAAGGGAATCTTTTCATAAAATATTTTCCCATGAATCTATCTGCCGAAATTAAAGCAATAATATATTTTAATAAAGGTAAATATTTCCACAGGCTTTCCTCTTTTTCTGTCTATTCACAAAGGGCTTGAATAGTTGCTAAAGGCAGGCTGTTCCTGGAATAGGAATATTACACCAGGTTCTGACAACAATTTATGGACTTACAGACTACTAACAACTAAACTGCACGGTGGGAGTAAAACAATGGTTTTAAAACAATACTAGAAATAAAGGTGCCAAGATGATCTGATTTCTTATTGTGTGCCAAACATGGTAGACATATCTATCAGAAGGAAAATGTAGATGTTTTGGAAGAATGTGTAGCAATATAATTTTAAACTCCTTACAAAAATTCAAATTTCTTGACCCAGCAATTCCCTTTGCAATCTATCTTAAACAAACTACTTGAAATGCAAAAAAGAACTACATACAGATATATTAATTACAGCATCAATTTTAATGGAAAAAGTATTATTGAAATTACATTCAGTTGTGGTCTAAGGTTTTTTATGATACAGGAAAATGTTCACGTTGAAATGTAAAGTCAAGAAGGCACAATATCATCTTCACTATATATTAATAAAACCCATAAAAGACTAGAAGGAAATAAGCCAAACTCTTAATAATGATTTCCTCTGGGTGGCGGGAATAAAGGTAGTCTTTTATTATTCTTTCTTGTTTGGGGCACATTTAAACTAAGAAACATACATAGCTTCAAGAGTCAGGCAAATTGATCATTAAAAGACTGAAAACGGAGAGAAAAATGCAGTGTAGTTCTGCGAAATTCTTCAGTGGAGGAATGTTCAAAGAAAGAATTTTAGGTGAGGGTTTCTCTCTGGCCATCCATCTTTATCCATCAAACTGTCGTTTGTGGCCTTATACATCCTTGCTTTGCTCTGAGTCACGTAAAATCATTTGCTTTCCCAACAATGCATCTACTGTGTGGTGCCATCTTTTTTGCATTTACTCATATCCTCATGTTTTGGCCTGGGAGGCTCCGAAAAACCTGTCCCCAGAGCATAGAATGCCTTTTCCAGCAGAGACTTGAGGTAGGAACCAATCACTAACCAGAGTCTTTCTTGGGAAAATGATGCTCCTCTTTTGTAACTGTGAATAAACTCTTGCTCAACTTGACCACCAAAAATTATTTTTGTGCTTTTCTTTTCTTCCTTCTGTCATAGTAAATAGAGAGGTATTTCCCATGGCCATATTTGAATTTTATGCACGAATGCATAGATGCTAAAATTCAGCCTTAGGCCTTCAGGAAACTCCACATGTCAGCTTTTCGTTTCAATCCTCTATGCAGCTCAGGTAGTATGTGCTGTCAAACTGCATGTGGCCTGAAGAATGATCACTGGGTGATCTGGTTTTGCTGTGTTTTGTTTTTTATGCTAATAAGCCTACATTGTTGACTATTATAGTCACAAAGTTAAGTGAGATGGTAAAAGCAATGAAAAATGAAAATCCGAAGTATAACTGGTATTGCAAAGCAGAAGACACAGTTTATGGTCTATTGCTACACTGCCCACTCTAGCCTCTAGTCACATGTGGTTATTGAGCACTTGGATTGCAGCTACTCCAAACTGAGAAGTGCTACAAGTGAAAATCACATACCAGATGTCTAAGATGTTACTACAAAGAAGAAAGAATGTTAAATAGCTAAATAATTTCATATATTAATGAGACATCGAAACAATAATGTTTTGAACCTATTAGGTTAAATGAAATATATTAGTAAAGTTAATTTTACCTTTTTTTTGGGGGGGGAGGAATGTGGCTCTAGAAAATTTGAATTGTGCATGCTGATTGAATTTGTAAATCACTTTATTTTGACATAAAGACTCATCATTGTGAAAACTAAATGACCAGAAAAAAGTAAATAATAATATCGAGAATTAAACCTGAGCAATGTTAAAGTAAATATGTAGTGCATTTATAAATTAGCAATAAAGACTGTAATAAATACTGCTAGTTCAGAAGAAAAAGAGATGGTTGTGCATGAGGTGAGGATAGGCCTTGAGAAAATGTATCCAGAAATTTCCCCACAGTCCTTCAACTTAATGGTCCAATCCACTCTGGTGATTCTTTGATCTTGTTCCTCTAGTTATGTTTTAGTCTAATTCTTAACTTTTAAAACATTAATTCAATGTCTTGGACTTCTATCCTACACTATGATGCTGTCTGTCTGACTCACTTCTAAATTGAAGTGCATATATAAAAAAATTGAATCACTTCAATGATTTTAAATCACTCTTCAATGTGCAAAGCAATTTAAAATTACTGGAGTGCTTCCAATTTTTATTAGTCCTTGAATTTGGAAGTGATCTAGGCTTTTCTGGGCATGTGCAATGCACTGTGACTTAAAATTATTAAGCTCTCATGTCCCCCCACCCTTATTTGTAAGAGGTTGATTTCACTTTGCAATGGAAACCATCAGGAGGCTAAGGCATGGAAATGGCATGGATAACGAAAAACACGGGGGGGAAATAGCTTCCATTTAATAATGAGAACTATGCTTTGTAATTAGATAGTGTCTTGCCCAAGGATCTCTAAGTGCTTCATAAACATTAGCTCATTCATCATGAAGACGTCTTTCTGGGGGCATATTTCCAGTGTGGGAGTGTGGTGGTAGGGATGGGTAAAGCCATTTAGGTTGGCTTCAAACATTGAATTGGGTAATTTGAATGATGTGAGGACTATGTCTAGGACATTTATTTTTGGTGCTGCCTTTTTTTCTTTTTGCAAGGAGAAGGAGCTAATGTTACACTGTCTGATCCATTTGCAAATGTCATAAAAAATTAACTTGGCAAAGCAGAATCTCCTAAATAAATTGCTTATCCCAAATAAACTCCAGGAGCAAACATAAACTAATTGGTTTCCTAATTTAATTACTTTAGTTAAACTTTGGAAGAAAATACACAAACCCTTCCACTATTTTCTTTCAATTTGAGTCCTTCCTGTTTAGCTTATACTGAATTCACTGAACCTAAAACATTTACCTGTAAGATGGTTTATCTGAGAATTTTCAAATCATAGACTTTTCCTGTTATGTAATCTGATAACTTTTAATCAATATAGGAGTCTAGTAACACTTTTGTTGTAGAAGTGACTTAATTGAGAACCAAGAATAAGAGATTTAGTAAACCTTAACTGTGAACTAAGAAGTTGCCTGCTTGCTCTTCACTATGCAACAGATTGTTGAGACTTCTCGTGATACAAGCACTATGCTAGGTGTTGAAAACGATAGTAGTGACTCTGATGAGATGAAACCTGTGACCAAACAGGCTTATTTAGAAGGCAAGGATTCAAGCGGGCTCACTATATATGACAAAGCAATGAAGGGGATTTATATAATCTGTATACTGGAGATCTGAGTAATAGTCTCTGTGAAATATTATGCACTGTGATGAAAAATCTCACTCATCTAACAGGATCTAGCCCACTGGTAATATGTCTCACACAATCATAATATAGCATATCCAGTAGCATTGACTGAGTGCTTGACATAGGCCATGCATTTCCTTATCTGTTATAAGCAAACAACAATAACAACAGCAACAAGTACTAAAATAAAAATAAAATTAAAACAAAAGAGAGAGAAGTGCTTAAGGGCCCACTCCCACAAAAGACTGAAAGAGATAAAAAGCAAAATTAAATGACCTCCATAGAAATGACAGAATACTTGTCTGCATTTGCTTGCCTTAGACCATGTACAAAATCATATATATGAATATAAAGTTTTAACTCATGTAAAGAATCACAGTTTGATCTTCCAAATTTACAGTGGCAAGGTCCTGTAGAAAGCCAGGGCCACAACTCTCACCCAATTCAGTAACGTCTTAGGAAAGGTGATCTGAAAGCAAAATCTAACATGAAAAATGTGTGTATTATTGTCCTAGTTGTTTTAAATCCTATTTTGAACAGTATGACCCATAAGCGGAAATAGAATTTACAGTAATGCCAAGGATAAAAAGCAATGAGTCTCTTGTTTAGAAAATTAGCTAATCAATATGCCAAGCGTATTTTTAAAAATGCTTTAATTTTTTAAAATACAGCAGGTCCGCTCCAGCTTCCTGTATTTGACTCTGATAATAAAACTTTCAGTATGACTAATGTAGTTTAGCTAAACAAATTAGAGAAACTGCACCATTTATGCTGAGGAGACTTTCCATTAGCCATTGTGATGCTCTCTGCCTGGTCAGCAAGCAATGCCTGAAGCAGGCTGGGAGAGCGAGGCTTACGTTTTGTGATGGAGAGGCTGGAAGCAGTGGACAAACACTCCAGAAGAAGAGGGCATGGTGTCTCTATCTGGAGACTATAGGCTGCTTTGGGAAGAGAGAAGGAGAGAGGAACAGCAATGAGCATCCCTCCTATTCTTGTTTGCAAAACTCCTCCAGTTTTAGTTAATAGAGCACAAGCTGAATGTCAAAAAGAACCAGGGAATAAACAGAGGGAGACCCAGAACTCACTTTACTGGCTTCTCCACTCTTCCTTGGATCTCTGTAGGTCTCAGCCCACGTGCTATAGGTTATGTTATGAGTTGAAATGTGTAACCATCTTCCTGTCCCTCCAAGGGTGTTAAATTCCTAACCATTGGTACCTCCAAATGTTATTCTATGTGGAAACAGGGTCATTGCAGATGTAATTAGTTAAGTTTAAATGGGTCACACTGGAGTGGGATGAGCCCTTAATCCACCTCTACTGGCATCTTTATAAAACGAAGAAAGATGGTGTGAAGACAGACCCCCAGGAGAGAAGGTCTTGTGGCAGCAGGGGCAGAGATTAAAGTGACATAGCTACAAGGCAAGGAATACCAAGAATGGCCCACCACCGCCAAAAGCTGGAATGGGACAAGGGAGGATTCTACCCACATCCTTCAGAGGGAACATGGTCCTTGTTATTGGGCTTCTAGCCTCTAAAACTGTGGGGGGGAAATATGCTTCTTCTGTCTTAAGTCACATCATTTATGGTACTTTGTCCCAGCAACTCCAAAAATCTAATACAGGGTAAAAAAAATTACAGAATTTTCTGGAAGTTGCTTGATGTCAGAGAGGCTGAGTATGAATCGCTATGACTGAATTAGAAAAGAGATCTTTTGAGTTATTGATAATTGCCATTCTGACTGGAGTTAGGTGGTATCTCAGTGTGGTTTTGATTTGCACCTCCCTGATGATTAGTGAGGTTGAACACTTCTTCATGTGTCTGTTGGCTGCTCGGATGTCTTCCTTTGAGA
Organism: Tarsius wallacei; assembly: GCA_963574415.1. Taxonomy (NCBI): domain Eukaryota; kingdom Metazoa; phylum Chordata; class Mammalia; order Primates; family Tarsiidae; genus Tarsius; species Tarsius wallacei. The sequence goes on along the minus strand of CAUYQG010119446.1, from coordinate 60 downwards.
AGTGTCTGTTCATATCCTTTGCCCATTTTATAATGGGGTTGTTTGTTTTTTTCTTTTCTG
>CAUYQG010119443.1:0-17845 GCA_963574415.1 Tarsius wallacei | reverse complement strand
TCAGGGACACACCAAAACAGGCTCCAGCCCAAGAGCAGGTACACAGTGCCTGGGAAGGGGTACCTTCTAAATATGACATTTACCTTTACCAAAAAAAAAAGAAGAAAGAAAGGAAGGAAGGAAGAAAGAAAAGAAAGAAAAAGAAAACGGTGCACGCATGACACGCCAGGGAGCCTGAATGACTCGGCATCTCCCTCCACCAGCCACACCCACTCGGGTTCAGGCACCGTCCTGCTCCTCCCTGCCATGCTCTGCGCCTCGGTCCTCTACACAGAAGCCAGCCAGTAGTTGTCATGAAAGCGCAGACACCACCTCGCTCCCCCGCTCAAAACCCTGCGGCAGCTTCCCCATCCTCTCAAAACAAAATCCAGCCTCCTCCCAGCACTTCTCTACGTAGGCTTTCCCACCCGCGCGCCCCCGCCTCTGCTCATCCTTCCCCACTACCCAAGGGACATCCTTCAAAGCCACCCTGCTCTCCTGTCCCATCCTTCTTTTGTGACTTGCGCAGCATTACCTGTTATCTAGAGCGACGCCGTTCGTGCATTCATTCGCTTGCACAGTCTAGGACGGGCCCGACACGCAGCCGTCACTCAGCCCACGGGCGCCGAATGAATGAATAAAATGAAGGAAAAGGAAGCGGAGGCCGGGGAGGCGGGGAGGTGTGTCTCCCGGCGGCTTCTGTTCGATGATTCCACTCCCCAGAACTCAGTCCCCGACGGTCGCGCCACCGTCCCTGGCCCGACCCCGCGACGCCCACGCCCCTCCTCCGCTCCCGTCGGGGCTCGGCAGCCGCCGCCTCTCACCAGGCGCTCGCGGCCACGTGGGGCCGGGTGGGGCTCGCTGCTGTCACCTGCCGGCCGCCGTAGACACGCAGGCGCCGTAGCGCCTCCTCGGCGCGGCCTCCTCCGCTTCGCGGACGGCTCCCGGGGTCTCCAAGCGTGACCGCCAATGCAGGTAAAAACGAAGGGCCACCGAGTGCGCGTCGGAGGCGCCTTTGCCGCCCTTTCCGGGCTGCTTGCTATCGTCGCCGACCCAAGCAGGGAGACTTTCCTCTTGGGGAGCGTCCGCCCAAAAGAAGCGGCCAGCGCGCCTGCGCAAGAGAGGGAGGGGGCGGTGGCCCGCGCTTGCGCACAGGGGCCCGGCAGCGGCGCGGCGCTTGCGCGGCGCGGCGCTGCGGAGACCGTTGGCTCATTTGCATGTCCCCGCCTCGCGCGGCGGCGGCGCTGGGTGAGAAGCCTGAGGCGACGGCGGGGCGGATCCGCGCGCGAGGGGCTCGGGGTGAGGCCCGGGCCTGGGTGTCGTCGGTGCGTGGACCCCGGGGTCGGGGACCTCGGGCTCGGCAATGGCGTCGCAGCGTTGGCCCTCAGTCTGCGTCTGCGGCCGCAGCTGGGTTGGCCGGGAGGGGGGTGGGGGGCCGGGCTGCGGCCTCCGAGCCGGGCGCCCCCGGGTCTCGGTCCCCGGAGGCCGGGAGAAGGCGGGCGGCGTCCGAAAGGGCTCTTGGGCTCACGCGTTCATTCATTGCGCCCGAGTCAGGAGCGGCCCGGCCCTTTCTCTCTTGTCCACCGGCGGCCCCCCCCCCGCAGCCCCCACTGGGAGGTGCCCATTCCCCTGGTGGGGAAACGGAGACACGGAAAGGTTAGGTCACCGGATTCGAACCCGGGTCTCTTGACCTGGAGACCCTGACCTTCGGCAGCCGAGAACAAGAGGGCGCCCCGGGAAGGGGCCGAAGGGTGGGATCGGGGCGATGGCTGTGGGAAAAGACCCGAAGGCGTGAAGCTGGAGGCCTCGGGAGGGAGGGTGGAGGGCGTCTTGGTGGTTAAGGACCCCCCACTGGGCTCCCAAAGGTCGCAGTTTTTTGTGTGTTTTGTTTTGTTTTTTAAAGACTGGCTCTCTCCGGTCGCTGAGGCTGGAGTGCAGTGGTACGCTCACAGCCACCACAGCCTGGACCTGCTGGCCTCAGGCAAGCCTTCTGCTTCAGCCTTCCAAGAAGCTGGAACTACAGGCATGTGCCACCACGCTCAGCTAAGTTTTTGATTTATTGTAGAGACGAGGGCTCACCAAGTTGCTCAGGCTGGTCTCGAACCCCTGAGCTCAGGCAGTCCTCTCACCTCCGCCTCCTAAAGTGCTGGGATGACAGACATGAGCCACCATGCACAACTGTTTTGTCTTTTTCTACTCATTCTTCAGGGTTTTGTCTCCGGGTTCAAGTCCAGGCTGCCTGACCTTGGGTGGGTCCCTTAGCCTGAGTCTCCCTTTTCTCTTCCTAAAAGGACCCACCACTCCTGCAGTGGTTGCAGGGACCTGACTTGCCTGGCGTTAGTCGGGTATTCCTCTACTTACCTGTCCCCCACTCATCTGTCACGTGGCTTGTGGAGGAAGTGAGTCTCCGAGCCTCTTCACCCATCTCTGAGATGGGAAAGGCGTGATTGCTGTCTTTCCTAAGCCTGTGCAGGAGTTGCTCCCCCGCTTCCCTCACTGTCATGCTCCTGCATCCCTAGGAGACAGGGCTGTTTTGATGGAGCCTCCTTGCATGGATTCCGAGGCACTGGGCTCAAAGAAGGCACGTCTCCATGTCATCTGCTAGCACTCACCTGTGAACCTCGAGGGCAGAGGCCCCTCGCAGAAGAACCCAGCCTGCTGTGTGGGGATTATGGCTTACTGCCTCATTACTTTGAGGATTAGGTGGAATAGAGAGGGCAGTCTCTGTGAGTGTGAGTTGTTATTCTCAGTGTGTGGTTTTTCCTCTCTCCCCACAGAGCAGAGAATCATGGCAGCAAGGCGCATTGCACAGGAGACTTTTGATGCTGTGTTACAAGAAAAAGCTAAACGATACCATGTGGACCCCAGTGGTGAGGCTGTAGGCGAAGCTCTTCAGTTTAAAGCACAAGGTAAAAAGTGTTGGTAGGTGCCATCTAGGGACCAGGTCAGGAGGATCTTGAAGCCTTGGCAAGCTTTGCAACTTCTCTGATCCTTACTTTCCTTACTTGTTAAGAGGAAGTGTTTTGTCTGGACACACCTGTCTGTCACATCGTTAAGCGGAGGGCGGTATTGCCATTATCTGGTGCTTCTTGTCAGGCATCCTCCTCTACCTACAGAATTGATTTCCTGGCTCCGTCCCTACCACCATTGCCCAGCTATAAGCTCTTGTCAGTTCTCATCTGGATTATTGCAACACTCTCCTCCTGCAAGGTCTCTCTGTTTCTGGCTTCATTTCCCTCAGATCTGCCCTCATAGTTGCTCCATAGATTTGTTAGTGCCAGCTTTACTGGGCCACTGCCCTGCTTGAACTCTCGGGGCTCCACATTGCAGGGTTACATCCTCAGACAAGTGCAGGAGCAGACAGGTAGCAAGATACATGCAAGACAGGAAGGCATGGGACCTGTAAAGTTGCTGAGTTTAGGCTCTGCCTGCAAGCATTCCCTTTGGAAAGTTCTGACACACCACGCCAGCTGAATCAGAAATGGTGCCTGCACAGATTGCATGTTGGCATGGAGATCCCTCACCTCCTGCGTTGGGCCTCACATTTCAGTGCTACTTGGCTGCCTGCTGTCTGTGCTTTGAAACCCTTCTGTCCCAACTCTTCTTGGTTAATTCCCTCGGGTGCCAAGACTCTTTATTGGTGCCTTCCCCCCAGGAAGCCTCAGCAGGACTTTATATTGATTTGGTTGCTTTTCCCTGCCCCTGGGAAGTATGCTGTGTCCTCTTCCACTTGTTTCCGTTGAGTAACATAGGCAGTGCTGCTCTCGCTACTCCAGCCTTTGGGAGAAGAGGTTTCCTCAGTGTTGTTTAAATAATTCTAAAAGTGTTTGGGAGCTAGGCGTGGTGGCTCACACCTATAATCTCAGCACTTTGGGAGACTGAGATGAGAGGATTGCCTCTGAGCCCAGGAGCTTGAGAACAGCCTGAGTAACATGATGAGACCTCGTCTCTAAGTAAGTCAAAAAGTTAGCCAGGTGTGGGGGTGCACTCCTATAGTCCTGGCTACATGGGAGTCTGAGAAGAAAGGATCGCCTGAGCCCAGCAGGTGGAGGCTGCAGTAGCCATAATTGTATACTTCAGTCTGGGCAACAGAGTGAGACTTTGATTCAGAAAAATAGATGAGTTAAGTAATTAAATTAAAGTGTTTGGCGTAGGAATAATAAACATGATTCAGACCTGAAGTAATCGAGGCTCAAAGGGAGTACTACATATAAACATTCCTGTTATAAACTATTGGACCATTTAAGTAAGGAGGAACATAAAAGTTTTCTTAGCCACTTCTTCATCTCTCAGAGGTAACTACATCTGTGGTGTTTTATGCATTCTTCAATTCTTTTGCATATGTATTTACGTAATCCTGATTACTTATTTGTTTCTATAGACAGATTTAAATCTTGGTTTGACTTAGTTTAAGTAGAGGCTCAAGCACCAATACATGGTCTTAGTTACCTCAAGAAGGATTAGGGGGTTGAGGGCAGGGGATAGGAACCTAGCAGGATGCTAGGTGGTTCTGGAGCATCTCTATCACAAAGCTGCTTGTAGGTTACTCCTTTCTCTGTGTTTCTGCTCTAATCTGAACTTTTCCTCTTTTTGTAAACCAGGGTATTGGAAAAGTTTATGTGCAGAATCCAGCCACCACTCTCTAGTGCTCCTGCCCTAATCATGCCATCAATACCAATAACCAATACCTGGGTTATTGTAGTGGATTTTTTGCTGAAACATCCACATTCACTCCCACCTCCTTTGATCTGTTTCCCCACACAGCAGCCAGTGTGGTCATTCCTCTGCTCAGAAGCCCTCAGTGGCTTTCTTTCTCACCCAGAGCAAACTCCAGAGTCCGATTGAGGGTCTGACTTGATCTGGGACTCCTCCTCCATTAGCAGTCTCATTATAGTGCTCCCCTAGCTTTATTGCACATGAGAATTGTCTGGGGGCCTTTTAGAAATCCTGATGTTCAGGTCATGCCTCATCCTAATTAGTAAGGATGTCTGTGGAGGGCAGCCCCTGGGGACCCCAGTAGCAGAGTTTGGGAGCTACCTTCCTACCACTTTGCCTTTTGTTCCCTCTGTTCCCTTCTGGCCACATTGGCCCCCTATTGATCCTACCTCTGGGCCTTGTCCTCATGCCCCTCTTCCTGGAAGGCTTCCCCCTGTAACCACAAGGTCTGGCATTTCATGCCAGCCTGCTGCTGCTAGATACATTGTTGTCAGAGCTACCCTCCTTGATGAGCCTTTCTAAACGTGGTCTTCCTGCCTCAAATTCCCACCTGCTTGGTATCTCTTGGCATTTACGTGCTATATTTTATTGTCTGGCTCTCTCAACTGACAAGTCTTGGAGAGTTTTCCTTTCCCTACTATCACTTCAGTGCCTTGTACAGTGCCTGCACACAGTAGGTGCTTAATATGTACTTGTTGAACAAATGAACTTAGATTTGCACAAGGCTTTGGCCTCCTTTGGCCTCAGCCCATTACCATCTCCTGGCATCTCTATTTCCATCTCATCAGATTTTTGTTTGTTTGTTTGGTTGTTTTTTTTTTTTTTTGAGTTGGAGTCTCACTCTGTCACCCAGACTGGAGTGTAGTGGCTGCTCCCGGCCACTGCAGCCTTGACCTGCTGGGCTCCAGTGATCCTTCTGCCTCAGCCTTCCGAGTAGCCGGAATTACAAGCGCACGCTACCACACCCAGCTAATTTTTGATTTATTGTAGAGATGAGGTCTCGCCAAGTTGCCCAGGTGGGTCGCGAACCCGCGGGCTCAGGCAATCCACTCACCTCAGCGCGGGATTACAGGCTGAGCCACCGAGCCCGGCTCATCTGATTTTTTTTAATAGGCCATAGATTTTGATTCAAAAGCTAGAAAGTTAGAAAGACACTTCATGAAAGGTCTCCCTGAGGCCCACTATTCCCATATGCCCGAAGTTCACTCTGTTGTAGCTTCTTGCAGAGTTTCTCCATGTGTGAATAAGCAAATGCAGGTACATGTTTCCCCTTTTCTTCACCAAGGAGGACAAAAATTGACCCAGTTCAGTTTCCATTGTGGCATCTCTTGATGTGGCTCACTCAGCTTCTGTCATCCCTGCGGCCTACCTCAGTCTCTGTTTTTTCAGCTCCAGAGAGGGTTGATTGGCCTAGCGGATGTTTTCAAGGGATTGTTTCAGCCAGCTTCGGGTTGACTGTGGTAGGCTCGGTGTCAGTCACAGCTCCAGCCTCACGGTGGCACTGTGGGACCTGGGCTTCCTTCTGTGAGGCAGTGAAGATAGCCTTTATGAAACCTGTCTGCTGTGAGATAGAAGTAGAAACGCAGAAGTGTTCCAGTTACAGTTAAGAAGTTCAGGTTATTTGGAAACTGAACATTCTTTCTTCAGTCTGAGAGAGAGATTGTATACCTAGATGGCTATAGGGCCAGGGTAGGGGATCTGAGTGATTAGTGCCTGTGGCAAGTTGGAGAGGCTGTTAAAAAAGACAGATATATAGCCAGGCTCGGTGGCTCGGCCTGTAATCCCGTGCCTTGGGAGGCTGAGGTGAGTGGATTGCCTGAGCCCGCGGGTTCGAGACCCGCCTGGGCAACTTGGCGAGACCTCATCTCCACAATAAATCAAAAAATTAGCCGGGTGTGGTAGTGTACGCCTGTAGTTCAAGCTACTTGGAAGACTGAGGTGGAAGGATTGCCGGAGCCCAGCAGCTCGAGGCTGCGGTGGCCAGGAGCAGCCACTGCACTCCAGTCTGGGTGACAGAGTGAGACTCAACTCAAAAAAAAAAAAAAAAACAGATATATAAAGTTCTGCTGATAGCTGGGTGGTCCATCCATTTGCAACTTCCAGTCTAAAGTACCTTTTGTCTGTGCTTTTTTTTTTTAATCATTTATTTCAGATCTCTTAAGGGCAGTCCCAAGATCCAGAGCAGACATGTATGATGACGTTCACAGTGATGGCAGATACTCCCTCAGCGCATCTGTAGCTCACTCTCGAGACACTGGGAGAGAAGGCTTGAGAGGTGATTTATTTCCGGGACCTTCATATAGATCGAGCAACCCTTCCATCAGTGATGACAACTACTTTCGCAAAGAATGTGGCCGAGACCTGGAATTTTCTCATCCTGACTCCAGGGACCAGGTCATTGGCCTCCGGAAATTGGGACATTTTCGTTCTCAGGACTGGAAATTTGCACTCCGTGGCTCTTGGGAACAAGACTTTGGCCATCCAGTTTCTCAAGAGTCATCTTGGTCACAGGAGTATAGTTTTGGTCCCTCTGCAGTATTGGGGGACCTTGGCTCCTCCAGACTGATTGAGAAAGAGTGTTTGGAGAAGGAGAGTCGGGATTACGATGTGGACCATCCAGGGGAGGCTGACTCTGTGCTTAGGAGTAGTGGTCAAGTCCAGGCCAGAAGCCGAGCTCTAAACATCGTTGACCAGGAGGGTGCCCTCCTAGGAAAAGGGGAGACTCAGGGCCTGCTCACAGCTAAGGCGGGTGTCGGGAAACTTGTCACACTGAGAAATGTGAGCACGAAAAAAGTACCTGCTATAACTCGTATTGCCCCCAAAACTCAGGGCACTAACCAAATCCAGAAAACTACTCCAAGTCCTGATATAACCCTGGGGACAAACCCAGGAACAGAAGACATCCAGTTCCCCATTCCCAAGATCCCTTTGGGGCTGGATCTGAAGAATGTTCGACTCCCTAGAAGAAAGATGAGCTTTGACATCATAGATAAATCTGATGTCTTTTCAAGATTTGGAATAGAAATAATCAAATGGGCAGGATTCCATACCATAAAAGATGATGTTAAATTTTCCCAACTTTTTCAGACACTCTTTGAACTTGAAACTGAAACCTGTGCTAAAATGCTTGCCTCATTCAAATGTTCCTTGAAACCAGAGCACAGAGATTTTTGCTTTTTTACTATCAAATTTTTAAAGCACTCTGCTTTGAAAACACCCAGAGTTGATAATGAGTTTTTAAACATGCTTTTAGACAAAGGTGCTGTGAAGACCAAAAATTGCTTTTTTGAAATCATAAAGCCCTTTGACAAGTACATAATGAGACTTCAAGACCGGCTTCTGAAGAGTGTCACTCCTCTGCTTATGGCCTGCAATGCCTATGAGCTGAGTGTCAAGATGAAAACCCTCACTAACCCCCTGGACTTGGCTGTTGCCCTGGAGACCACCAATTCTCTCTGCCGGAAGTCTTTGGCCCTTTTGGGACAGACGTTCTCCTTGGCTTCTTCCTTCCGACAAGAGAAAATCTTAGAAGCCATTGGCCTCCAAGATATAGCTCCCTCTCCAGCTGCATTTCCAAACTTTGAGGACTCTACTTTGTTTGGGAGAGAATATATAGACCACCTGAAGGCCTGGCTGGTCAGCAGTGGGTGTCCCCTCCAGGTCAAGAAAGCTGAGCCAGAGCCAACACGAGAAGAGGAGAAAACAGTTCCTCCTGCAAAACCCGAAATTCAGGCCAAGGCTTCGAGTGGTCTGAGTGATGGTAAGGAAAACAGTGAAAGTTTCTATTTGTTTTTTGTGGTTTTTTGGTAATATCTCTTATTGGTGGTTTCTTTCTTTATTTTTATTTTTATTTTTTTTTAGTTGGAGTCTCACTCTGTCACCCAGGCTGGAGTGCAGTGGCACGCTCCTGGCTACCGCAGCCTCGACCTGCTGGGCTCCAGCGATCTCTCCACCTCAGCCTTCCAAGTAACCGGAACCATAGGCGTGCGCTCCCATGCCTGGCTAATTTTCTGATTTATTGTAGAGATGAGGTCTTGCCAAGTTGCCCATGCAGGTCTTGAACCCCACAGGCTCAGGCAATCCACTCACCTCGGCCTCCCATTCACCTCGGCCTCTTCTTGAACCTGCAGGCTCAGGAATCCACTCATGAACCTGGCCTGGTGGTTTCTTTACATAGATGCTCTTTAGCCAATGGGAAACAAATTAGGATTTTAGTAGGAAACTCACATTGGCCGATATATATGTCTGCCATTCATTTTGCAAACATGTATTAGGAATCTTCTGTTTATCACAGAAGTCTTTAGACGTTTTTGGGTAGCAGACCCCAATCTAATGGAAAGCTATGACCCTGGCCAGGAAAAATGCACATGTATTCATATACAATTATATCTACCCTTTCTGGGGATGGAGGGTTGTATGCCCCCTAAAGTATTACTAAAACGGAGAATAAACACTAGACAATGTCTCTGAGGAGTCCCCAGGCTCCTGAGGGAAGGAAACCACAAAAATTAGACACTCCTAAGCCAGGCATAGTGGCGTGTGCCTGTAATCCTAGCTACTTGGGAGACTGAGGCTGGAGAATCACATGAGGCCAGGAGTTCGAGCCTGTAGTGCACTTTGATCATACCTGTGAATAACCACTTTACTCCAGCCTGGGCCACATAGCAAGAACCTGTCTCTAAAAATACAAAACATGACCGGGCGTGGTGGCTCACACCTATAATCCCAGCACTTTGGGAGGCCAAGGAGAGAAGATTGCCTGTGTTCAAGACCAGCCTGGGCAGCTTGGTGAGACCTCATCTCTACAATAGATCAAAAAATTAGCCAGGCGTGGTGGTACACACCTGTAGTTCCAGCTACTTGGAAGACTGAGGAGGAAGGATTGCCTGAGCCCAGCAAGTCAAGGCTGCAATGGCCATGAGCATGCCACTGCACTCCAGCCTGGGCAGCAGAGTGAGACTCCAATGCAAAATAAATAAATAAATACAAAACAAAAAACCATTCACTCCTGTGAATAGGGACTCAGGGGCGGCTCAGCCCAGCATGGGGAGTTGGGAGGCCATGTCTGAGTTGTGTTGTGGAACACACAGGAACCCACCCTGTCATTTCAGGTAGTTGGAGGCACCTTTTCACCCTGCTTGCTTTTCCAGACTGACTGCAGTCAACAGATCACTTAGGTACATTCTGGTAACTAGAAGCTACTGACTTACTGGAGAAGGGAAAAGACCAAGGGGGAGGGATAGAAATGACCTGTTTGGCTTCCCTCTTCCCTCTCCCTTAGCTCCCAGAATGAACGCTGTCACAGCCCAGACATCCCAGAGGTCATGAGCATACACGGTAGCCATGTTCTCTCTTACTCCTGTGGTCAGGGAGAAAGCACTTTTCCCCCGATGGGGTTTTCAACTTCCATTGTCCCCAGCACAGTGGGGACGTCTTATTTGTCCCTGACTCTTCACTCCTTCCTCACTCTCATGGAGCCCCAACTGCCCCAGGCACTGGGTAGGCCCCACCACATATGGAAGACTACACCTACTCCTTGAGAGAGATCCTTTCAGAAGCAGGCTCAGGACTGAAGCAGAGCCCTACTCCCCAGAGTGATGGGATGCTGAAGAACGTTGTGTGAAGGAGAAAGTCACCCATAACTTAACATGGCCCACCACCTTCCCAGTCTCATGATGTTCCCCAGGCATTCCTGCAGCTGTAGGCATGCTGGACTGAAAACGTGACCGTCTACTTTTACATGATTGTCAGAAGACCCTCTTCTGTGTTTCTACATCATGATATTGACTTTGCATGAATTGCTTCAACTTGCCCTAGATGTTGGACTCGTGCTGCCTTTTTTTTTTTTTTGAGTTGGAGTCTCACTCTGTCACCCAGGCTGCAGTGCAGTGGCACTTTCAAGGCCACCATAACCTCAACCTGCTCAGGTGATCCTTCTGCCTTAGCCTTCCAAGTAACTAGAACCACAGGCATGCACCACCACGCCTGGCTAATTTTTTATTGTAGAGACGAGGCCTCATCATGTTGCTCAGGCTGGTCTTGAACCCCTGAGCTCAGGCAGTCCTCTCGCCTCCGCCTCCCAAAGTGCTGGGATTACAGGCATGAGCTACTGTGCCCGGCTCATACTGCCTTTTAAGAAGGCTTTTGAAGCCACAGAGAGCTAGGTTCAGATGTAACTGGCATCTGCAAATGTCAGTTCCATGTCTGGGCAGCAGGATAGCCAGTGACAGGGCCCATGTCTCATGGGGCTGCTCTATTCTGTTAGAAGTACTGGGTGACATCTTTGGTTGAATGTATTGGTTATTACTATTATTTTATTTTTCATTTTAAATTATCCTTCAAAAGATACATTGGCAGCATTAGGATTGCTGAGCCAAAACTGACACACTTTTTGGCCCTTACTTATAATTATCCCAGCTAGAGGTGACCACATTTACAAGGATCCCCAAATGTCATTGTCTTCAAAAGCTTCTGACTTTGAACCTCAAGTTTCTTTTGTAAAATCATGTAAAACTAGCAATTCCGTAAAAAGAGAGCCAAGAAAAAAAAAAAGCAGTTTCATACAGGACACACCTGAGATAACTTGACAGCTGAAGGATTGACTTATCATGTGTGAAACACTCACACTGTTGTTTAAAATAAGCTCAAAGCTGTAATGCAGACATAGACTGGGGAAGGACTATGCGGTCATTCACAGAACAAACTGGAAAACCTCTCCACTTCAGCAGTGATTTTAGTTGAATGACTGAACAAACAGACCATTATGTGCTAGTAAAACTGGCAAATATCAGGAAGCTAAATAATCTTATCATTTGAAGAAATATACCCTTTGTGTTGCTGTTGGCGTAAATTTAAACAGTAACATTAGAGGAAGTTAACCCTTCGGAAAGTTTTTCTTTTTATACATTTGGCAGATATTTTCTGTGACCACCTAACTTGGGACCATTTACCTTATTTTCTAATTAGGGACTTTTAGGGGGTAAATTTATTATTATTTTTTTCTGTTTTTAAAGATAAAGCACAAGAAAAATGAAATCCCTGATAAATCTACCACCTGTAGATAACCTTTGTTAACATGGTACATTTCCTTCTTATCTTTTTTCTGTGTGTCCCATTTTTTATGTGTCATCCTACCTTTATGTTGAGAATAATAACCTTTTTTTTTTTTTTTTTTTTTTTTTTTTGAGTTGGAGTTTAACTGTGTCGCCCAGGCTTCAGCGGCCATGAGTGTGCCTGCTAGACTCAGGCAATCTTTCCATCTCATCTTCCAAGTAGCTGAAACTACAGGAGCATGCCATCACACCCGTTACTTTTTTGATTTATTGTAGAGACAAGGTCTTGCCAAGTTGCCCGGGCTGGTCTCAAACCCCTGAGCTCGGGAGCTCGGGCAATCCTCTTGCCTCCGCCTCCCAAAGTGCTGGGACTATAGGCATGAGCCACCATGCCCAGCTTTTTTTGAGTCAAGGTCTCCCTCTGCTGCCCAGACTGGAGTACAGTAGCACAATCACAGCTCATTGTAGCCTTGACCTCCTGGGCTCAGGCGTTCCTGCCTTAGCCTCCCAAGTAGCTAGGACTACAGGTGTGCATCATCACACCTGGCTAATTATTTTGTTTTTTGGGATTTTTTTGTAGAGACAAAGTCTCGTTGTGTTGCCCAGTCTGGTCTCAAAAACTCCTCGGCTCAAGTGAGCCTCCCACCTCAGCCTCCCAAAGTGCTAGGATTGCAGGTATGCACCACTGCTACAGGCCGTTTTAATGTATTTTATATCTAGATACATTTTATCTCTCTTTTTTTTTTTTTCTTTTTTAGATAGGGTCTCACTCTGTGCCCAGGCTTGAGTGCAGTGGTGCAATCCTGGCTCACTGCAGCCTGGACCTCCTGAGCTCAGGCAATCCTTCTGCCTCGGCCTCCCAGGTAGCTGGGACTAGAGGCGCACACTACAACATCTAGCTAATTTTTGTACTTTCTGTAGAGAAGATGTCTCACTGTGTTGCCCAGGTTGGTCTCAAACCTAAGCTCAAGTGATTTTCTTGCCTTGGCCTACCAAAGTGCTAGGATTACACATAAATTGCTCTCTCTGGTTAATGTAGGCTTGTGGCTATTCTCTTCCTGTAATTATGTTGTTATATTTTTTAGGAGGAGATTTTGCACATTTTTTTTCCTAGAATAAAACATCATTTTCCTCTTTTTGCTGCTGGTGTCCTGTGAATGAGGGTTTTGGTTGTTGGTGCCTGCCTGGGTTCAGTGCTAAGCCCTCGACTCACTGTCCTGGTCTTCCCAGCACCCGGGTTCAGCATGTTTCTTAGAAAAGCTGTTCTGTGTGTTCCAGCAGTCCCCCAGCGAGCAGATCACAAAGTGGTAGACACCATTGACCAGCTTGTTACACAAGTCATCGAAGGCAGCCTGTCTCCCAAAGAGAGAGCTCTTCTCAAGGAAGACCCTGTTTACTGGTAGGTCTTTAAATGTTCACCATGTAGATCCCTCCCATGGAGCATCTGGCAGAGTTTGGGGTGTTCTGATAGTGTTGGGAGCAGAGGTGAGATGTTTAGAGCAGTGGTGTCCTCCAGCAGGAAGAGCATGAGGACTACTCAGAGTTACTGGCTTCAGCAAGCCTGTCTCGGCCTCCCAAATCTCTGCAACCTCTGCTGCAGACCAGTGGCAAGCCAGCCAGGTGGGTAGCCCTCTCTCCCCTGTGAATGCATCTCAAAGTCCCTGGTTACAGTGAGATGTGCATGCAAAGCACAAATTAAGAGGAGTGTGATAGGTCATAAATCACTGCAGTTTTTTGTGGTTTATTGCTAGTGTTTGTTAAACTGTCTTTGTTTGCATCAAGTGGGTCTGCTTCTGTAGGTTGCTGTTTTCACTGGCCATACTATGGGTCTCTTTATGTGGCTCAACGTTCTCTTTTCTGCACGATTCTCATCATGATGACTGTGCCATGAGATTTCACGCCCGGGGCACAGGCTCCTCAGTTAGTGTTCTCTTGTGGGTCTCATCATACCTGCCTCGATGATGCAGTCGAAAGCTCACCACGTGCTCAGCCTGACTGGGCCATTTGAAGGATGTCAGTGCTGCCTGCCAGGGTAACGTGGCTCTAGGGTGACTGGTTGTGTTGGGAGGTCACCATGAGATGAGGTGTGCACTGTCTCGTTGTGCTGATGACAGAAATCGAAGAGGAACTCAACAGTTTTCCCTCAAAAGCTCCCGATTGCCCTACAGTTACTCTCAGCAGAGTAGGTATCCTGGGCCCGGCTCTGGGTCTTTGGTGGAAGCCAGACAGCAGAGGACAGCAGAGAGGCTGTCACTTGGGGTTTGTGTTTACAGCAATGAGTTGGGACATGGTGACATTTTCATAAATGTCCTGTTATGCTTGTTTTATTATGTAGGTTTTTGTCTGATGAAAATAGTCTGGAGTATAAATATTACAAACTGAAGTTGGCAGAAATGCAGCGGATGAGCCAGACCTTGCAAGGACCCGACCCGAAGCCAACCTCGGCAGATTGTGCTGTGCGGGCCATGCTGTATGCCCGGGCAGTCTGCAAACTCAAGAAGAAGCTGCTTCCATGGCAGCGGCGGGGGCTCCTCCGAGCTCAAGGGGTCCGGGGCTGGAAGGCAAGGAGAGCAACCACCGGGACCCAGACCCTCTTGTCCTCAGGCACCAGGCTGAAGCACCACAGCCGGCAAGCTCCAGGCCCCTCGCAGGCAAAGCCATCCCGGCCAGACAGAAGTGATGCTGCCAAGGACTGCCTGCCAGACCCAACTGGGGATCCCAGCTCAGAAGCCTCAGGCCTATCTCCCAAGCCAGCAGGAATTGATGTCTTTGAAGCCCCTCATGCCTCCTCTCCCTGCCTATCTGCTGATGGTGGGCACTCACTCCTGTATCCCTCCTGTGGGTCCCAATCCAACTCTCCCATCTCCAGGGACTCTCTAGAAGTGAGAGGGAGGCACTCAGCAGTCTGGGTGAAACAGCAGGCAATAGCTACAGGGACCTGGCCAGGACAGGTGCATGTGGAGGTGCTTTCTCTCTCTTGCTTCCTCGAGAGGGCCACATACAGGTCCTGCTGCCCCCTCCTCCTCTCCTGAGTGTAGAGCTGGCATGAGGTGCTGCCCAATGCCTCTGCTCCCCAATAGGGTCCTGCTGCCAAGTTGGCCAGGCCGTGCATGTGCCTGTGCTAGGGATCCCATGGCTTACTGTATCCCTGCCTCTCTCAACATTCCTCAGGGCTGCCCTTGTCTCTCCCCTGCTCTTCTTCCCCAAGGTCTAGTTCTCTCCTCAGAGAGAGAGTTTGCTGACCTGCACTACCTCTTCTGGTTAATGAACTTAACCCCTTCTGTTTCTCCTGGTCTCCATAGCCATTGCATTCTCTCTGGACAAGACTCCTGTCCTCTGCCCAGTTCCCGCTCAGCCCTAGATGGGAATGGAAAGAGCAAAGAAATCTCCACAGTTGCTGCATTCTCTAGCTGTTGCTGTGTCATGAGCCTTTCCAAACTGTGGCTTAAAACAGGAGACCTCCAGTACTGCTCTGAGTGTGCTGACAGCAGGGGCCCAGCCACACATGTGTCTGTAGCAGTGGCAGGTGTCTAGGGCTGTCTGCTGAGGTGATGGGGGGTGGCTGGGCCCCCAGGAGCCAGCCCCAGTTTGTTTACTTGATGGGATCAAGGCTCCTGGCAGTGCTTGAGGTCTCTATGCCCCAGGGTCAGAACAGGCAACTGACACTTCTACCACATTCTATAATCAGTTTGGGTCCCAGGAGTCACCAGCTCTGATTCAAGGGACGAAAACAGAGTCCATCTCTTGCTGGACAGAACTACAGAGTCATGTGGCAAAGGCTATAGGGAGGGGGCACAAGAGGCTGGCTTGTCCCCTCCACAACCAGTCTCCATAGCCCCACAGTGTTTGCACAGGAAGCAGTTCAGAAGTGATTTCTGACAGGGTCTTTATGTTTTGTAGTTGACATGAAGACAATGGAGACTGCAGAGAAACTGGCCAGATTTGTTGCCCAGGTTGGACCAGAGATTGAGCAATTCAGCATAGAAAACAGCACTGATAACCCTGATCTATGGTACGTACCCCTCGGGTCTTATCACACCCCCCTTTTTTTTCCCTTTCCAGGAGTTTGAGACCAGTTTGCTAGGGGAAGGGAGAAAGATGAGGATTTGCTGTTCATGAAGCAGTCATCAGCCCTTGCCCAAGTCTGGACAGCAGATTTCTACTCAATGATAGTGTGGCATCCTCATGTTGGGAGGGGGTGCCTTTACCCTTTCCATTCCTCGGGTGGGGGATCACCTCAAAAGCACACAGTCTGTAGATGAGAGAACCAGGGTTGGGAGCCCACTTGGAGTTCTTCCCAAGGGTGATGTGGAGGTGCCTCCCTCAGAGAGCAGCTGCTGGGGAGGCTCTGGCCTCCTTTTGCTGCTCTCAACTTGCTGGAGAGTCATGTGTGAAGTTGAAGGCCAAGTGCGGTGGCTCCCAGCACTTTGGGAGGCCGAAGCGAGAGGATTGCCTGAGCTCAGGGGTTTGAGACCAGCCTGGGCAACTTGGTGAGACATTGTCTCTACAATAAGTAAAAAAAAAACCAAAAAAGCCAGGTGTGGTAGCGTGCGTCTGTAGTTCCAGCTACTTGGAAGGCTAAGCCAGAAGGATCGCCTGAGCCCAGCAGGCCAAGGCTGCGGTGGCCGTGAGTGTGCCACTGCACTCCAGCCTGGGTGACAGAGTGAGACTCCGACTCAAAAAATATATATACAATTGAAACCTTAGATTTTTCAGAGCATTAATAGGACCCAGTGGTGACGCAGCATGTTCTTTCCGCTTGTTTGAAACATGTCTGTGTGAGCTGAACCTGAACTCCAAAGCCTTGGCCCTTGACTAGGTTCCACGCTGGGAGTGCCACCTGCCTTGTAAACCACCAGCCACCTTGCAGGCAGAAGGGCTGGCTGGGCTCACAGCCTTGTTCTGCCTTGTTCTGCTGAGCCCTGCAAGGCCTTAGAGTCAGGTCTGCTGACTGTGTGGGGCCTTGCCCTGGCAGGACTGGGTGAGGGACAGCTCAGCACAGGGCAGCAGGGGTTCATCAGGTCTTTTTCATTTTTTCAATGAAAACTGCAGGTTGAGCGAATTTTATGTCATCCTTCGCACTTGAGCTCTACCAGGGTTTTGGGTGACTCCTCACCCTCTGTGACAGCCTTTTCTGGACAGTGTTCTTTGGAATGCTCTGCCCTTTAGAAGGAGAGACCTGGATCCTGACTGAGACACTGGGCAGGATGGAGGATGTTGTCCAGCGTGCTCATAAATAGGCCCAGATGACTGCTTCTTTTGCCATTAGAAAAATTATACTTCTGATGTGCTCAAGCTCCTTAATTCATTTTGTGAGTGTGGTTATATTATCAGTTTGTTGTAGTCATTTGTTTTTGTTGATATGTAGGGTTTTGTTGTTGCTGTTGTTTAAGACACAGGGTCTTATTATCTTGTGCAAGCTAACCTTGAACTCCTGGGCTGGAGGGATTTCTGCCTCAGCCTCCTGAGTAGGTGGGGATGTAGGCCTGGGCCATCACACTCAGCTTGTTTCTGCTGATATTTAAGACTTTTTTTTCTTTCCTTTTTAAGTTTAAATAGATTAACATTGTTGCAAAGTAAAACCTACAAAAGCTAAGCTCAGGGAAGTCTCTCTCATCCTCATCCCTCTCATCCCTCTACCCATCAACAGGAAACCATTTTCTTTCTTCTTTTTTTTTTTTTTTTGAGTTGGAGTCTCACTCTGTCGCCCAGACTGGAGTGCAGCGGCCGCTCCCGGCCACCGCAGCCTCGACCTGCTGGGCTCCGGCGATCCTTCCGTCTCAGCCTTCCAAGTAGCTGGAACTACAGGCGTGCGCTACCACACCGGCTAATTTTTTATTTATTGTAGAGATGAGGCCTCGCCAAGTTGCCCACGGGCTCAGTCAATCCACTCACCTCAGCCTCCCAAAGGCGCGGGATTACAGGCTGAGCCACCAAGCCCGGCTGGTATTTCATTTTTTTTCTGGCTATTGTGAATGGGATTGTGTTTTTTATTTGGATTTCTATTTGTTTACTGTTGGTGTATAGGAAAGTAACTGTCTTTTGCACATTGATTTTCTACCCTGAGACTTTACCAAAGTCCTTTATCAGTGCAAGGA
>CAUYQG010119438.1:0-12395 GCA_963574415.1 Tarsius wallacei | reverse complement strand
GGAGTCTTTCTTTGGGTTTCTCATGGCTCAAGGATTTCAGAGAAAAGTAATTTCTTGGGAGTTGATCCCAGAAAATACTAGTGAGAGGCCATGTGAGAAAGAGAAGGAAAGGAGGCCAATATGAGAGCATTCTCAAGCAAGCACCTTATGGGACAACTGGAGTGAACTTTCTAGGGACTTTGGAAGCAATGTAGAGCAAGCCACACAAGAAGCAACTATGCTGAGAATGTACCCATTGGCTCCTTTCAGTCACTGGTCAAGAGCTGCTCCTGGGGGCTGTTGATTTCCAGACCCTTCTAGCCCTCCACACACCATGCAGGGCAGTTTACGGCAGTGCCAGAAGCCCTCCAAAACAAACAGGGGGTTGTGACTGGGTTCTGACTGGTGAACATCAGGCCAGCAAGCATGCAGTTGACATGTGTACCCAGTGGACTAGGTGAAGTTATTATCCCTATCACCCATCAATTCTCTAAGGAAGTGTCCCCATACCCATCTGCACGTTGAATTGCTTGTGTAATCAAAGGTCTCTGGCCACACTCCATGGAGCTTTGTATTTCAAAAGACAAAGTCTCAATATCTGTCTTCCTCCAACCACCCCAAATGCAGCTGAGCATCAAGGCTTTGGTGGTCCTCTGTTCTCCCCCAACAAAGCATAGCCACTTACCGAAGTAACACTTTGAGCAGCAAAGGGTAGCCCTCTGCATTCTCAAAATCCAGGAAGAGAGCCGAGGAGACTGTGTAGGAGTCCTTCACGAAGCCCAGGATGAGGCTCACAGCCTCGCTCACCTCAGGGGCAGGGAGAGTGTCTGCGAGCCTGGAGAGGTTCTGGAGGGAGAGCCTGACACAGTCCATGGCTGTAGGAGGAAAACACAGCTCTGCTGAGCTCAGAAGCAAGAGCTTTACTGCCATGGACAGTCCCCTACCCCCACTGGAAACAGAATGTCAAGATGCAAATGAGAATTAATTCAAAACATGTTATGCTGGCTCTTGGCTCTATAAGGTTGCTCTGGGGAAAGTGTCACACTGAGATAGCATGCTGTAGACCCAGCAGGCGACACAGGAGAAGAAGGCAGCCTCTCAACCCTCTGGTTCTCAGCATGTAGGAGAGTCCAGGTCCATTAGGCAATGAGATACAAGACACAAGCCCTGAGCTCACCAACAACCTTAAGAAACCAATGTTGGCATTCAGCAGAAACTAGCTTGATGAAAAGTACAGGGAAGGGGCTGGGCACAATGGCTCATGTCTGTAATCCCACCACTTTGGGTGGCAGAGGCTAAAGGATTGCTTAAGCCCAGGAGTTTGAACAAGCAACAATATAGTGAGACCTTGTCTCTACAAAAAAAAAGCCAAAAATAATTTAATCAGGTGTGGTGGTGCACGCCTATTGTCCCAGCTACTCAAGAGGCTAAGGCAGAAGGATCACCTGAGCCCAGGAGTTTGAGGTTGCAGTGAGCCATGATCGTGCCATTGCACTCCAACCTGGGTGACAGAATAAGATCCCAAATGGAAGGAAGGAGGGGTGCGGGAGGAGGAAGGAAGGAGGGAAGGAAGGAACAGAGAAGGATGTATAAATGTGAGAGGAGATGGTGAAAAGATGCTGTGTTTTGGATGCTGGAGAAGCCAGGAGATTGGAGAATGGAAATGTGGTCACAGTGAAGGGAAGAAGGCGGCACCTACTTCTGTGGGGCCTAGCCATGGGACTTGCTGGTTACGCCAGAGTGCTGGGGAGCCAGAGAAAGGTTTGAGTCAGAAAAGAGAAGCCATTAGATTTGCATTTGGATAGATCACTATTTTAGGGATCTCTCCCTGAGAGAAGACTCTTCTGAGTGCTGAGAAAGACAAACCAGGAGATGAGGAAAAGTATCTACAAGTACTTGAAATAGCACAAGCTTAGCCTCTCAGCTGTGAGGACTCAAAAGGACTACAATGAATCACAATAATTCAATAAGATTAGCAGTATTGTTATTCCCATTTCACAGATGAGAGAACTGAGGCACCCACCCAGGTGTTTAAATGCCTGAGGTCACTCAACTATGAAGGAAGACCTGTAGTCCACACCTTGTCTGGTTCTACAGCCTATGGCCTTAGCCCCTATTCGTGCTTCCCAGGATAGAATCAAAGGTGCTAGAATCAGTCTTTGAATTTGAAATGTTATCCTCTTCTTCACTAGCTGGGTTGCTTTGGCAAGTTCTTCTACCACTCAGTCTCCATTTTTCCCATTGCAAAATGGCATCAATATCTACCTCAAAGAAGCAAATGAGATTGTGTACAAATGGGCCCAGTACAGTGTCTATTTGGTAATGCATGCATAGTAAGTGAGTTTTCCTTCCTTCCTCCAAGAAGTATCAAAATGAGCAATAAAACACTTTCGTGAATGGAGTCAAGCAATGTAGGATTATCTACGGTGGAATGACTGCTCATTCATCTCTTCTTTGGTCTCAGAAATCTATACTGATGCTGCAAAAGCATTCCACGGTCTTGCTATAGAAAGTGGGTCCTCAGCTTTTGCTGTGAGAGTTCAAAGGATTATCTTGGGTGGCCCCCAACCTACACCTGGTGTCCTGGGACATACCCTGCAGGTATTGGATGACGCTGAGGTTCTGGGCCTTGGAGATCGCCCTCAGTACACAGAAGGTGGGCTCTTTCCAGAAGCAGCAGCTGTGCTCTCGAAGGCAGGTCGTGGCAATCAGCAGAGACTGGAGCTCACTTCCTGAGAGGAGTCCCTCCAGACCTTGAGGTTCACTGCAAATGTTGAGCAACATCTGAAAAAGTAAAGAAAAGCAGCCAAAGATCTATTTAGGAAGCCTCCTTCCTATGATAGATTTGTTCCCTACTTCTCTGGAGCACTGATAGGCATGTGTCAGTTGGGAAGAACAGGACTGTGTGTGGTCACTTTCTGCCCCAGACAAACAGGGTCAATAAGGGCAGCTAGGAAAGTGGCAGTTTGGGGCTCAAGTTTGACCACATCATCCCTATATAAGCAGTTGTTGTCCTTTCCAAATCAGAATAACAAAGGAATGATTGACTTCAGTGTCTTTTTATAAATAAATACAGAAGAAAATGTCACACACAGAGTTAATAGGACCATATGCTATTTTTTAAAAAGATTTAAAAGAAGACACTCAGTCTCTACTTCTCCATAAGATCACAAGAGTTATCCTAAAACCTCCTAACTTGGCTCCTTGCCCCTATAAATCCTGTCTTCTGATAGCTAGTAAAGGAACTTCCAATTTCTTCCTCTCCATTTGGGATGAAATCCAAACACCCTAGAACAGCTCACTGCATCCTGTGTGGATTAGTCCTGCCTCCTCTCTCACTTTTTCAGGTGCAGGTCACCCTCGGGCTCTCAGTGGTCCAACAGAACCCTCTGCCAGTTCACCAAGTATCAAAAGCTCTTCACATCAAAATAAAGGCATTTGTCCCTTCTACCCTGGTGGAAGGGCAAAGCTGGGTGCCATGCACCTGGGCTGCAGATCCCATTTCCCTATGTCTTTTGCAGGTAGGTGTGGCCATGTAAACCAAGGTCTCACCTTGTTCTCACCTGTCCCTGAGCAGGTGTCACCTGCTCCTCTCCCCTTCCCCATCTGTCACCTGTTCCTTCCCACTTCCCTCAACCCCTACCAGGCCAGGCTACTTCCTCTTATTCTGCCAGCCTTCAGCTCTCTGGTTACATGCCATTTTTCAGAACAAACTCCACTGATTCTCTAATATAAGTCAGGGCCCCTCATCATCATTCCAGCACACCTTTCACTGTCCCTTCATAACACTTAAAAATTGCTAACTATGCAATTCCTGGGTTGTTTTTCCCCCATTTGGCTCCTCCATCTTTCTGTCACCTCTAAAAGTGAGAAATGAGACTCCTACACTTGCTGCAGTACTCATCAGTCTAGCATAGAGCTGTACACAGCAGGAGCCTTGCATATTTTTGTGGAATGAAGTAACAAAAACCCTTGAGGAACACAAACGTAGTCTATTCCCTATGGCTTTCATTCTGTTCATATATCCAGAGGACTTCAAAGACAGGAGTTGCCTTAATTCCTTACAGGGCACGTAAAAGCCATGCAGGAAAGATTTGCTAAAGTATCTAGTGCAGGGTCTGGTCCTCACTTAGATATGATTTATATAAAGGCAAATGACACCTACATTTCAACAAATGCAGCTTAGGGGGTAGCCTGCCATCAATGGAACTGGCCAGAACTCATGTAACACCCTCTGGTGATGATGATTTGGCTTAAGAATTTGTCTAAAATGGATGTTAATGTGGACACATGTGTAAAATGGAAAAACACATCTGGAAATTCATCAAATGGTCACAAGTACCTGCTATGTGTGAAAGGGACAGTGAAAGTTAGCACTGAGACACTGGACACACAGATATCAGTCAGACAGTCTAACTGGTCACAAGTGCCTGCTATGTGTTATGAAGGGACAGTGAAAGTTAGCACTGAGACACTGGACACACAGATATCAGTCAGACAGTCCTCCTTGCCCTCCCCCAGCAAGGTCAGAGAAGCAGGAAGAATTTTCTGGAGAACTCAGCATCTCAGAAGCCAAGAAAGCAGAAACTGTCCAGAATGGGGGAGGGAAAGGAGGTGAAAAGTTAGTCAGTCAGGGAGGACAGGAAAGACAAGAGGAAATTACATGTGCCTAGAGGTCTGGGGTGTCTTCTGAGAGTAGAAAAAGAGGTAGCATCACAGAACAGTTAAAAGTGAGACTGTGGCCGGGCTCGGTGGCTCAGCCTGTAATCCTGCGCCTTTGGGAGGCTGAGGTGAGTGGATTGCCTGAGCCTGCGGGTTCGAGACCCGCGTGGGCAAGCGAGACCTCATCTCTACAATAAATCAAAAAATCAGCCGGGCGTGGTAGTGCGCGCCTGTAGTTCCAGCTACTTGGAAGGCTGAGGCGGAAGGATCGCCGGAGCCCAGCAGGTCGGGGCTGCGGTGGCCGGGAGCGGCCACCGCACTCCAGTCTGGGTGACAGAGTGAGACTCCAACTCAAAAAAAAAAAAAAAAAAGTGAGACTGTGAGTGAACTCACACCCACCCCAGGATGCCACACCTAGCCCCACCCATGACTACTGTGACCCCAGACCCCATGCTTACTCACCATACCTCAGTTTGTATGGATTTAGGATGGCAATACTACTCATACCCTGGGATGGCAAAGAGGGCTCATGGAGGTGACCCATGTGAGGCCCATGGTACAAGGATGGTGCAAACCCTTCAGAAGTGTTGGCTACTGTTTTGCTTGTTAGGCAAAGTATGCTTGTCATCAGAGGAGAAAGGGCCAGAGACAGGAGGCTCCAGATGCCAGGGGGGTGGGCAGGACCAGAGGAGAGGAGAAGCCAAGTGAAGTGGGGAACCCACCTTTTTGGGAGAGATCAGGGAAGGGAACACAATGAATTAGAGAGAAAAAGAGGCAATCCATTTTCCAACCATTCAGGCATTACAGGGGATGGGAGTAAGGGGTGAGCTGACCCCTCTGGGAGACCGAAGAAGCCTGGAAACTAGGCTGAGAAAGACAAAAGCATCTCCAGGAATCATCCAAGAGTCCGTCCCCTCACCCCTCAAAAGCACAGTCTTGGCCCTGGAAGGTCAAGCTTCTCCTCCCACTTACCTGCACAAACATCCTCTGAACTTGAACATCATTCTCAAAAAGTTCATCCTTTTCCAGAGGGAAGACAAAGAAGAGGTAAAGGCACTGTAGGAGCAGGACTGGAAGCCCAGACTCAGCAACTCTGCTCAGTGTCTCCTGCATGGGAAGAGTACATGTGACCCCTGGCATCCAGGCAGCATACTAGCGGAGATAGCTCAAGCCCAGACCACCACTGGGCCTCTGTGACCATATTGGTGTAGCCTGAAAAAGCCACTTCCTCTCTATAGGCTTTAGTCCTCAAGTGTGAAACGTAGACAATCAGAGGACACACCAAGGATGGCTGTGAAGATCAAGTTTATATAAAGTGACTACTAAGTGCTTGATAAAGTTAGCTCTTTTATAAGCTATATAGATAATCTCATAAAAAGAAGGAAAGAAGGAAGAAAACACAGAGAGGAGGAAGGGACCGTGAAAATTAGAAACAAGGGCTTCTTAGCAAATCACAATGCTGACTGTCATCAGTGGCCTTCTGATCAAAAAGGAAAAGTCGTCGAGGGGGGAGGTTGATAATAAGGGTGTAAGCAACAGCAGTGAAGACCTGATCAGGCCCTTCCCACCCTCTCATCCAGATCCCAGACACACCTCATCAAGACCCAGACAGCCCAGCAGGTGATGATAGACAGCCAAACCTCAACTAAACAGCCCAGGGCTGCCAGACAAAGTCTGAGTGGACGGGAGTAGGCAGAGACAGAGGCCAGCCTGCACATGCTACCCGTGACTTTTCTTTCACAGGCTGTGCCTGCAGCCGCACTGGGATTACAACCTCTAAGTGTGCTTGTGCGTGTGCAAACACACATAAGCACCAGGGGAAGGGGGTGGGGAAGCGAATCAATTTATTAATATTTTCACAACTTCCCACTCCATCAGCTAACCTTATAGACATGGTGGGTAAGTTAGAGAAATATAAAGAAAGAATACAGTCTGAGCCAGAATCAGCAGGCTGCTGGTCCCAGCCTTCCCCCTAAAAATTTCCAGTACATGATAATGTCCTCCCCTTTATTTAACACCTGGTTAACCTTGACCCCCTCTAGTGGCTCTCCCTGTCCTTCCCCACTGTACAGGGACAGAAACAAGTCCTTAGGTAAATGTGTCACCACTCAGACTGCAGAGTTCTTCCCCTGAAACAGAAGAGCCCTTGTTCTAGGCTTTAGACTACTGTGCCTGAAGGTGGCCCAGGCAGTTTAAGCCGAGGAAAAGTCAGGTGGATCTCACTCCAGCTAACTTCCCACATCAGCCTCCAATCCCTAGCCCCAGACAGTGACTGCAGGCTGCGCTCCTATCACACCTCCAGGCACAGATCCAAATGCCCATCTGGTGTCCACGTTCACCTAGTGAAGCAGCTTTGGAACTGGGGAACAGGTAGAGGTTGGAAGAATTTGGAGAAGTTACACGAGAGCACCATCTGGTTCCTTGCTGTGTTCCTGGCATGCACTGGCACTCCTGCTAAACCCATGAGTCTCTGTGTCTG
This sequence comes from Tarsius wallacei, assembly GCA_963574415.1. NCBI lineage: Eukaryota > Metazoa > Chordata > Mammalia > Primates > Tarsiidae > Tarsius > Tarsius wallacei. Next base: position 5,275 of record CAUYQG010119438.1, on the reverse strand, counting down.
CCCTGCACAGGGCCCCTGGCCACTTCTGCTGATGGTCACAGTTGCCAGGGGCCACTTCCACCTGAGAGGACACCAGCCATCAGCAAACCACTCAGGGAAGAAACCCCAGGCTCCCAGTTTCATAGTGGAAGAACCTGGCCACAGCCAGGATGAAGCATAGGTGGGAAGGGAGGAAAGTAGAGTCAGCCTCATTCGAACATCATTTCTGTTCAGGTGCAAGACAGGCACCTACAGGTGCACAACATTTTGACTGACTTTAATAGAATGCAATACGGAACAATGGCTCAGATCATGGTTTCTGGAGTCAGACAGACTGCCATTGCACAACATAGGTAAGCCTGTTTTCTCATCACTAACATAGCATCACCATAAGCCTATTCTATTCACAGGGTCCTTGGGAGTATCAATTGACATAATGCCTAGGACACACCTAGCCTTGTCCCCCAAGTAAGAAGTAGTCAATAAGCATTAGCCCTTATTATCCCACACTAACCCTAGAAAAGAAGAGTTATTATTCCCAATCTTCAAATTAGAAATACAACAAAAAGCAGAGAGATTAAAGCCATTTGCCCACAGTTATACACAGCTTGTCAACTGGAAAGGCAGGATTCAAGTCTGAACTTCAGACTCTGACGTCTATGTTCTATACCAGAAGGGGAGGAGAAACAATAAGTCAGTTTCATGAAAAAAACACCCTCTTGGGACATGCCACCACCCTGGACCTCCCCCTCCACATGGATGAGGAGTGACCAGAACAGGGGCCGATGGGCCTGGGACTCACCGAGTCTGTCCCTGTGAGCACATACACTGACTTCAGGAGGAGGTAGCCACCCTGGTCCACATCTCCCCTCCACCGCAGCAACTTCCCCGCTGCCACCCGTGCTTGCTCTGGAAGAAAGTGTCATCAACAGGGCATTCAGTGACCTGCCCACCCATCCTCTCTCCAACAGGGCCTCCTGTCCCCAGACATGACTGAGCATCTATAGAGAACTTTGGCCTCCTGCCTACATATCCCCAAAACCACCTGAATCTGTGGCAAGCATTCCACACTCAGTCAGACTAATCTCCTTAGAGAACAACTTTTATCATGCAACCATTTCTGTTTAACAACTATCAATGGCTCCCTACTATCAATGAGTAAAAACAAGCCCCTCGGCTACCCACAATCCAGGATCTTCCCCCACCTCCTATGTCACACAGCCCCTTCTCTTGCAGGAATCCCTGCAGTCTATACCTTGCTTGAGCTGTTCCTTCCCCCTTGAAGTCCCTCCTGTCCCACAACCCTCAGGCCCCATGAAATTCTGCCCAGCCTCCTAGGACCATCTCAAATGAGTAGAAGAATGCAAGCCAAGAGATCCAGCAAAAGTTACATACTTTGGCCTCTTTATCTTTTCAGGACCAAACTCTCTAGTGAACACACAAGTCACCTCTGATCCTAACACTTCTTCTTCCAGATACCCTGGTCTTGTGTGTGTGTCTGTGTCTGTGTGTGCCTGTTTGTCTCTTTTTGTAGTGTCTCTGGGTGTATTATGTATCTGTGTGTCTGCATGTGTGGAGTATGTGTCTGTTTGTAGTATCTGTAAGCAGTGTCTGTATGTGTATCTGTGTGTAGTGTGTGTATCTATGTGTTTCTTTGTGGGACTGTGTGTGTCTGTGTGTGTAAGGTATTGGTGTGTGTCTGTGTGTCGCATTTGTGTATAGTGTCACTGTGTGTAGTATATTGTGTACAGTGTGTGCAATGTACTTGTGTGTGCTGTGTGTGTCTACGTTCGTGTTCCAGAAGCAACAAAGCTCCCTGAGCCTCCTTCCCACCCCCTCTGCCTTTTTCTCCATCCCCAAGGCACTCCACAGCAAAGAGAGCCCTCGTGCCCTTTGGGAAGCAACACTTCATTAAAAAAGCAGATAGGCAGAGGCCAGAAAGGGGTCTGCCGAGCTGTTTTGCTCTCCATAAAGTATTATTCAGCACCTCTATTCTCTCACCTGCTGGCTTCCCCACAAGGGCCTTCTGCAGTTCTTGGGCAAGCTGTTCGGAAACCTCTTCTGCCAGTCTTTGGAGACTAGGAAAACAGATGATCCCAACAGAGTGTTCCCAGGCCTGAAATACAACAGACAGGATCTGCTCAGAGATGTCAACACTACAAGCAAGGCACGAGCATCACCATGCCTCCCTTCTTACCAACTCAAACCCATGATTCAGCTTCCTTCCCCAGGTGCCTCCAAAAGGCCACCAACTCGCCCACCCTCACAGCTTCAGCCATCATCGCTGCACCAATGCCTCTAAATTGCTTAACTGCCTACTGTGCTCCAGACCCACATATGCAATTGCCTTAGAAATCCCCTCCATGAACACATGCTCCTGAGACATCAAACACACAAGAGCCCAACCCACCACCCTCCCCCATGGCCTGCTACATCTGGTGTCAGTGGACGGTCCTGCCCAGTGTCCGTTCATGTAGCATCATGAGGACACCAAGAGTGACTCCCCAGGTCTCCTTCTCCCTCAATCCCCAACAAATTGCTATGCTTCACAAATTCTCCTCATATTCAGTTTTCAAATCTTGTGCAGATATCCTAGTTTCAGTCATTCAATTACTTTCTTTAGACAACTTCTAAAAAGTGGAATTGCCATTCTTACTGGAGTTAGATGGTATCTCAATGTGATTTTGATTTGCATTTATCTTGTGATCAGTGAGGCCGAGCATTTCTGTTGGCTGTTCATATGTCTTCTTTTGAGAAATGTCTATTCATGTATTTTGCCTACTTTTTAATAGCGCACATTTTCCTTTTGGCACGTTTGAGTTCCTTGTAGATCCTGGATGTTAGGTCTTTGTCAGATATACAGTTAGCAAATATCATTTCCCATTCTGTGGGTTGTCTCCCTGATTTCTTGATTGTTTCTTTTGCTTCGCAAAAGCTTTTCAGTTTGATAAGACCCCAATTGTCTGTCTTATCTTTTATGGCATATGCTTTTGGGGTTATGATCAAGAATTGCCTATTCCAATGTGCAAAAGTGTATCTCCTGCATTTTCTTCTAAGATTCTTATAGTTTGAGATATTATATGTGAAGATGCAGAAAAAAAGGAATGCTTCTACACTATTGGCGGGAGTGTGAACTAGTTCAACCTCTATGGAAAACAGTTTTCAGTCATTCGTTTTAAAAGAACTAGAAATTGACCTTTCATATGACCCAGCAATTCTTCTGGGAATATACCCGGAGGAACTCAAATCATTCCACACAAAAAGTACCTGCACACGCATGTTTATTGCAACACTGTTTACAATAGTAAAATCATGGAACCAACCCTACTTTCCATCTAAAGTGAACTGGATTTTTAAAATGTGGTACATATATACAATGGAGTATTACGCAGTCATAAAGAAGGACAAAATTATGGACTTCACAGCAATTTGGATGGATTTAGAGTCTATCATACTCAGTGATCACAAAAACAAAGAACTGAATACCACATGTTCTTACTCATAAGTGGGTCCTGAACATTTATCACAATACTACAAGAGAGGGGTTGACTGTAGCAGGAGTCTGCCAGAGTTGGGGGGGGATATAGCATCACTAAGGGTACCGATCCTAAGCCAGGGGAAGTAAGGACCAGTGGGAGGCCCAAACTTCACCTGCACGTAGACAATTTATGACCTAATCCTGACTTGTACCCCAAATCTTTACAATAAAATAAAGAAAAAAAAGTGGGATTGCAAGTTAAAGAGTGTGCTTTTATTTTGTAATGCTTTGGTGCATTTTACTAACTCGTTTCTCCAGGTAAAGTTGAACAGACTAGACTTCACAGGCTCCATGTGAGTGAGATGGCTTCTCTACATCCACATCAACAATTAGCACTGCCATGCTTTCTCATCCTTAGTGAAAACCTCACAAGAGAAAAAATATCTCAGTCACAGCCTTTTGATTATTAGATTAGATAATTGTTAGTCTATTACTCTATTAGTGTTTTCACTATTTTATTATTTATTTGTTAAAGTTCTTTGTATATTAAAAAGACATTAATTTTGGTCCACTATATAACTGCAATTATTTCAAGTTTGTCATTTTGTTTTTTAATTTTGTATTGTTTGGTTTTGCCATACAGAAATCTGAAATTTGTATGCAACCAAATTTCTCAATCTATTCCTTCGCTTTCTGACTTTAGTTTCAGGCTTTAAAAAGTCTTCCTCAATCCGTTACTGTCTTTAATCTTCTGTTTTTCATTTTCCTTAAAATTCTTTCTTATCTGTCCCTTCTCTATTTCTATCCTACCTTGTCATCTTTTTTCTCAGACTTTTACACCTTAATAGGATACTATTTAATAAAAGTCAAGAGTTTTAAAATTCTGTTTGGAATGCCAAACTTTTCAGAATGTCCTCCCAGTTTCTGTAGCAATCTTATTCATAGGTCTGCTTTTCATCAGAGTCTTGGGCAGATGTCCTTTTTTCTTTGTTCTACCATGTTGTCACAGGCCAAGTTTACCAGTCCAGGGATGAGGACAACTCTGGACTGCCCTTAGCTCTCCATTGCTAAGGGTAGTTCACCATCCCCAGTTCCCATCAGAAAGATAGACTGCTGTGTGCTGGTAGCCTCCATGCAATGCAGTTTTGCCGGGCTGCCATCCACTCACCCCCACTCACCATCAGTATTAATTAAATTCTTGCCCAAAGACCTGATTGGGCTTTTTTTAAAGCCATCTAGAAAAGATAAGAAGGACATCAAAATCCTAAAGGAAAAACTTTTAGAAAAAAATATCTTAAAGAGGTTTATTCTTAAAGAGCCAGTATGAGTGACCACAGCCCGGGGAAACCAATCTCAAGGAGCACTGAGAGAGTGCACCCTAAGCAGTTGGATTGCAGTTTGGTTTTACGTATGTTAGGGAGGTGGAGTTGCAGGCAAAGGCATACATCATTACACAAGATATGCATTGGTTTGGCCCCAAAAGGCAGGATATCTTGAAGTGGGGGCTTATAGGTTACAGGTGGATTCAGAGATTTTTTTTTTTTTTTTCGCAATTGGTTCAAGGAGAAAGGTTATGTCTAAACTTGGAGTCAGCAGAAAGGAATGTTTCAAGTTAAGATAAGTATGCTGCCGGGCTTGGTGGCTCAGCCTGTAATCCCGCACTTTGGGAGGCTGAGGTGAGTGGATTGCCTGAGCCCGCGGGTTCGAGACCCGCCTGGGCAACTTGGTGAGACCTCATCTCTACAATAAATCAAAAATTAGCCGGGCGTGGTAGCGCACGCCTATAGTTCCAGCTACCTGGAAGGCTGAGGCGGAAGG
>CAUYQG010119425.1:0-23398 GCA_963574415.1 Tarsius wallacei | reverse complement strand
TGCTTTGGCAATACCTGGACAAGCAAGCCATCAGCTGTTTTCTGGGAATTTAAGAGTGTGCCAGCCGGGCTCGGTAGCTCACCCTATAATTCCAGAACTTTGGGAGGCCAAGGTGAGTAGATTGAGCCCATACACGAGCTTGAGACCAACCAGGCAACTTGGCGAGACCTCGTCTCTACAATAAATCAAAAAAGTAGCTGGGCATGTTAGCATGTGCCTGTAGTTCTGGCTACTTTGAAGGCTGAGGTGGAAGGATCGCTGGAGCACAGCAGATCAATGCTGGGGTGGCCATGAGTGTTCACTGCACTCCAGCCTGGGCAACAGAATGAGACTCTGACTCAAAAAAAAAAAAAGGATTGTGCTGCCTGCCCTTCCCTATTCCTGTCATCTCCAGTGTCCTCAGTTCAGAAATGTCAAGTCATGCGTGTTGTCAAGGGCTAAGGAGTCCCTTCTCGTCCCTGCTCAGGTGAATGTAACAGATGGGGAAGCTCAGAGTGGGGGGAGCCAGCCCCAAATACCCTCAACTGGCTGGAGTTGGGGGCGGGCTTTCCTGGGAATGAGGGTGCCCAGGGCTGGGCTGGCACGCGAGTGTTACAGATTTAAACTAGAAAGCTGTAAGGAATGCTCTTCTCCAGAAATTGTGGAAGTCGGGACACAATGGCAGGAGGTTGCCTTGAGGGTGTTAGCTTTGCAGGTGGACAGACCTGTCCCAGCTCTGTGCTGCTAGGAGTGGTGTGACTTTAGACAGTTGTTCAGCAGATGCAAGTGCTAGAGGTATTAGAAATGGAACCAGGTGCAGTGACTCATGCCTGTAATCCCAGCACTTTGGGAGGCAGAGGCAAGAGGATTGCCTGAACCCAGGGGTTCAAGATGACACTGGGCAACTTGATGAGACCTGGTCTCTGCAATGAATTTTTTTAAAAAATTACCCAAGCATGGTGGTGCACACCTGTAGTTCCAGCTACTTGGAAGGCGGAGACAGAAGAATCACCTGAGCCCTACAGATCATGCCACTGCACTCCAGCCTGGGTGACAGAGTGAGACTCTGACTCAAAAAAAAAAAGAAAAGAAATGGAAAGTGCCACTTCCTGCTGTCTCCCACCCCCAGGGTGACCACAACAAATGACCCTTGGAGACCTAAGACTTAGTCTCACGTTGTATCCTGAGGCTGGTGAAGTGCCTGGCAGATGGGGAGATGCAGCATCCCTCTGAGGGAACGAGGGCCAGGGCCGCCACAGGCAAGAGGGGAAACAGGCAGGTAGGTGTGCAGGAAAAGAGGTGGGCAGGTGTGCCCAAGGCCAGGTGTGCAGAAGAGGTCGGCAGGTATGTCGGGACCAGGTGTGCAGGAGAAGAGGTGGGCAGGTGTGCAGAAGTGGGAAGGTGTGCCCGGCGTCAGGTGTGCAGGAGAAGAGACAAGCAAGAGTGCCTAGGGTCAGAAGTGCAGGAGAAGAGCTAGGCAGGTATGCTGGGACTAGGTGTGCCCAGAGCCAGCTGTGCAGGAGAAGAGGTGGGCAGGTGTGTAGGAGGGGCAGAGAAGGGAAGGAGAGCCAGAAAGTTCGATAACCCTGGCGGAATGATGCTGGATGTTAGGCCAGGGCACTTGGACTTGATGCTGAAGGCCCTGGGCCACCACTGAGGGTTTTTGAGACTGCATGTCCTGAGAGGTCTATTGACAAATAGGAACAGGGCAGGTGGACAGCCAGGGTCTAGGCAGAAGTTCCCAAGGCAGATGGTGGAGGTGGGCAAGGGAGCCTGTTCCTGGAATATCCATGTGGGCCAAGCCAGCAACCGGAGCTCGGGGAAGGGGGCTGGGCTGAAGGCGCAGCCTTGGGGCCCTTGGATATGGAGGTGAGAACAAAAGTTTGGAGAAGAGCAGAAGAATTGCCCTGGAGGGTTGCTCAGGGGGAAGATTCCAAGAGCGGAAGCTGAAAGCAATATTGTTTGAAGAAATAGGAGCCAGTCCGGAATGGTGGAGGTGGAGGTGGTAGAGGTCATGGAGGTAGAAGGTGGTGGAGATGCAGGTGACAGGTGGTGAAGGTGATGGAGGTGATGGAGATGGAGGTGATGGAGATGGAGGTGACAGGTGGTGGAGGTGAAGGTGATAGAGGTGTTAGAGGTAACAGGTGATAGAGATGGAGGTGATAGTTGATGGAGATGGAGGTGACAGAGGTGGTGAAGGTGACAGGTGGTGGAATTGGTGGTGATCGAGGTAATAGAGATAGCGGTGATCGAGGTGGTGGAGATGGAGGTGACTGAGGTGGAGGTGGTGGGCTGTGTGTTTGTGTTTACCTGTGTTTGTATGCCCATGCACACATGCCCGCGATATGCCTGCCTCCACGAGTGTTTCATGAGCCTGTCATCGTTCTGATGGGGAACTCCAGACCTGAGCACCCAGCCTGGGCTGTGCGGTGCTCTCTCCCACCCGGAAGTCTTTGGAGGAGGCTGCCGTGGCCGCAGGATACCCTCTGCGCCGGAAGGAGCTGCCAAATGTGACCCCCTGTGGCTGCATCTCCCACACTCTGCCTGGCTTCAGCCTCACGCTGGTGTTTGTGTTATTGTAAGCCAAAATCTATGTGTCCAGGGCACTGGCACATCATCTCCTTTTACAAAAGCATGCTGAGAGCCATCAAGGTGTCAGGCCCTGTCCCAGGCATGAGGATTTTCAGCAGGAAATGAGACAGACCCAGCCGCTGCCTTCTGGGGCTCACAGTCAGGTGAACAGGCATCACAGGTTGAGGTGATGCTTGGCAGAAAGCACTTGGTGATGTGCTGGAGAGAGCTCTCTAGGGTGGCCTCCCTAGAGGAGAGACACGAGCAGGGACCCCAAGGAAGAGCATCCCAGGCAGAGTGGCCCTGTGGCCCGAGGGAAGAAACTGCCCTAGCCAGGGCTGAGGAGGAGTCATGTAGAGGACACCACCAGCCCTCCCACCTGGATGTCCGACCGGTGGGCACAGCCACTCCCATGGCCTGCGGCACCCACGACTCCTCCATCTCAGGAACTGAAAACTTGCCTTCTGAAACCTGGGAGCCACGCTGCACGTCTGTCCTCTCACACCCCTATCCGCCTGCTGGCACACCCTGTGCTCTCAGCCTCCTGAATTTGCCAGCTGCTGGTCACCTCCCTCTGTCCTGGGCAGTCCCATAGCCTCCTGACTGCTCCTACTCTTGTCTGTGCCTCCGATGTTGACTCCCCGTGGTCGTGAGCTTTCAGTGCAGCTCACCAACCTCCCCCAAGAGGAGGCCTTTGGCTGCTCCCTCATTTGTCCCCAGACTTCTCTGCTGGCCACAGCATAGGACTATGGCTTGGAGAGTGGGCTCCAGAACTGCCACTCACCAGGTGACCAAGGCAGGCCGACTTCACTTCTCTCAGCCTCAGTTTCCTCAGCAGTCATCCGCGGCTAAAGATAGTACCAACCTCATAGGCAGATAGATACTGAGTGAATGGATGCATGTGGAAGCCCTCATCCCAAGGCCTCATTCGGACTTTGCCAAGTCACAGCGACTGTGACACCGAGCCCTGCACGATGATCTGGCATGGGGCTACTACTCAGGTGGACATCCCTCTCCTCCTGCACCCCGGCACTTGGAGGGCACTTTCCAGATGGCCCTGGACCCCCAGCCATTCCACACCCTGCTTCCATCTAGGACTTTGGTGTCCAAAAGAGTGAGGCCCACATCCTGGCTGCCAAGGGGAAGCTGCTTCATGCAAGGCCCCAAGCTGGAGTGAAAGGTCAGTGCCCATCTGGGACAGCACCATCTAGGTACTAGATTCATCTGCGCTGGTCACGAGTTAACTCGAGTGGGGCTTAAAAGCACAGCACTTATTTAATCTCAGTACAGGAGGGAGAAAGAGCCCAGTCTGCATAGACAACTCAAAGCAAAAATAAATGAGGCAAAAAGAGTCACCAAAAATAGTGTGGCATTAGAGGCAGCAGCCTGTGTGCTTGGCCAGCTGTCCTCAGCTCTCGCGATGGACGGCATCACTGACAGGCTAGTAGGATGCCTTTGTGGGTTTACTCTAGGAAGATTAATCAGGCCTGTGATCTGATGCTAAGTCAGAATCACCAGCAAAGTGAGAGCGGGACGGGACTCCTGGCGAGCCCGGGGCCCAGCACTCTCCTCTCCTCCCCAGCACCCTCGCCAAGCAGTGTGGTCAGGGGCTCGGCCAGCCGGCAGTGTGGGGGTCACTTGGCCAGGAAGTTCCTCTTTGACCTGGAGGGGTTCCCCTTCCAGACTCAGTATGTCCCCACAGAAGGGCAGGGCTATGCCTTGGGCACGTCTGGGGCTCTAGCTCCCTGAGGATGCCACAAGGATTGGCACATCTGCCTTAACAGTAGAGGTCACCACAAGGATTGGCACGTCTGCCTTAATGGTGGAGGTCACCTTTTATTTATTTATTTATGTACTTATTTATGTATGTATTTATTTCGTTTTTTATTTATTTTGAGGCAGAGTCTCACTCTGTTACCCAGCCTGGAGTGCAGTGGCATGATCCAGGCTCACCACAACCTTGACCTCAGCCTCCAGAGTAGTTGGTACACACACCACGCCCAGCTAATTTTTTTTATTTTTTCCATAGACAGGGTCTCACCCGTTGCCCAGGCTGGTCTCAAACTCCTGGGCTCAAGTGATCTTCCCATCTTGGCCCCCAAAGTGCTAAGATTACAGGCATGAGCCACTCCTAGCTTATTTTTAATGTCATACATCAAGCATCTGCAAAATATAGCTCAAGGACCAATTCCAGCCTACCTTTTGTTTTTATAAATAAAGTTTTATTGGAACACAGCCACATCCTTTCATTTACATATTGTCTCTGGCTGTTTCGTGCAGAATTGAGCAGCTGCAACAGAGACTGACGGGCCCAAAAAGCCTAAAATATTTACTCTCTGTCCCTCTACTGCAAAAGTTGGTCATCCCCTGCTACAGCTGTTTCTCATAAGCTTCAGCATCCTGTCCCTGAAGACAACCATGTTGATGGGGCTTTTTGTTCTGTGTTGCTTTTAGAATACTGATGTTGATTTGGAGCTTTAGAGATTTTATTTTAAAAAGAAGAGAGAGCTTCTGCAATAGTTAGGCTTCTCTTATGCAGGGAACATCTTCTGCCCAGGGACGTTTGAGTCCCAAGATTAGCCTTGAACATGCCATAAGGGGAAGCACACCCATTCCAGCCACCAGCACCCACCTGCCGCCTGCAAATTTTAGCTATCAGAGCAAAGGGGACCTCCACAGACTATCAGGGCCAGGCAGGATCCTGCAGCCTATCTCCTGGGATGCTCCCTACTCTGCTCCCCAGACATCTGAGAGTGAGGACCAGGTAGGATTCCACTGGGCAGAGTTAGGGGAGGACCTCACCTGTGGGGGCTCCTTCCCTGTAATGTGCTGATGCCCCTTTGGCTGTCTCTCAGCTCCCATGGGTCACAGTGGAACTATTTCAAACCTCGGGCTGTGACAACATGTCCACCCCCCCTGGGACCACGGAGCCTTCATGAGAGAGGATCCTTTCAGTGGACCATGGGGCCAAGTACTGAATTGGATGGGAGGGGGCACGGTTTAACAGTTGAAAATTTTGCTTGACATGTGACTGGACAGGTGACTTCCAGAAGACAATGCAGGGAGCTTTGAAACCATGAGGGTGGGACAGGCAAGAGGACACAGTGGAGGTGGCACTGCCTAGCACACCGACAGCACATCCTTGGACTGTGGCCCCCTCCCCCTGGCAGGACCTTCTCTTGCCCCCGAAGGAAGCTTTGAACAGGGCAGGGCAAAATTCTAAAAGTCACGCCCCTGCTGGAATGGCTCTGCTTCTGGGTACCAGTTATTAAAGTGAATGTGCATGTCTGATCCCCAGTAGAGCAGGATATGACTTCAAAAAATGAAAATTTGACAGAATCCCAGGGCTGACCAGGAAGGCAACAAACCACCTGAGACATGGCCACACGTGAGAGATGAACAGGATGACCGTGACTGAGAGCGTGCATGGAGCCAGTGCCCAGCTCTTCATACAGGTCATCTCGCTCCCTTGAAGTGCCACACAGAGAGAGGTGACATCCTGGACTCCAGTACGCGAGGCGCATAGAGTGGAGGGGTATGATTCTGCAATGGTGTGTGCAAAGCAAACTGGGAGCTCGGGCGTCTGGAGGTGAGGCGTGGCCTTCCAGGGACCGGCTGTATGGATGGAGGAAGTTCTGACCTGCAGCATGGTAGGCAAAATGTTTCCATAAGGTCCAGAGAGTCGATGTATTCCACTTGCAGGCAATTCAGCCTCTGTTGCAGCTAATCAGCTTTGCCATGGTAGCAGGAAAGCAGCCATGGGAATATGCAAATAGGTGATGTGGACCAAATATGTGCCCCAAAATTTATAGCTGAAACCCTAACCCCCACTGTGGTGGCATTAAGAGGTGGGAACTTTGGGGCTGGGCGCATTGGCTCATGCTTGTAATCCCAGCACTTTAGGAGGCTGAAGCGGGAGGATTGCTTGAGCCCAGGAATTTGAGACCAGCCTGGGCAACATAGTGAGACCCCATCTCTACAACAACAAAAATTAGCTGGGTGTGGTGATGCACACCTGTAGTCCCAGCTACTCAGGAGGCTGAGGCGGAAGAATCACTTGAGCCCAGAAGGTCAATGCTATAGTGAGCTGTGATTGTGCCACTGCACTCAAAAAAAAAAAAGAAGCATGACCTTTGAGAGATGATTAGATTTAGATGAGATCAGGAGGGTAGAGGACCCATGATAGGATTAGTGTCTTGATAAGAAGAGGAAAAGACCAGAGCCCTCTCTCTGTCCTGTGAGGACCCAACAAGAAGGAAGCTGTCTACAAGGCAAGAAAAGAGCCCTCACCAGGAACCAAATCTGTTGACACCTTGATCTTGGATTTGCCAGCCTCCAGAACTGTGAGAAACAAGTGTCTTGTTTAAGCCACCCAGTCTGTGGCATTTTGTTATGGCAGCCTGAGCTGACGGAGACAAGCGAGCTTGGCTGTGTGCCAATAAAACTTTATTTCTGGGTGCCGAGATTTGAATTTTGTATAAATCTTATGCGCTATGAAATATTCTTTTGGTTTTCTTCCATTTAAAAATATAAAAACCATTCTTCACTTGAGGGCCACACAGACACAGGTGACAGGCTGGATCTGGCCCTGAGCCACAGCGATTTGCCAACCCCTGACCTGGAGCAAGGAGGGAGGCCACCTCACCGCACTGCCTGCTGACTGGACAGCGTGTGACGCTGACCTGGGTTCTGGGTGCCTCTCATTTTAGAAGGACATGGCAAACTAAACACCTTTAAAAGAGGGTGGCAGGGTGTTGCTGTTCCAGAAAGAGACCGTACTGAATGGGGGCTGATTAAGGCTCTGGACATCAAGCACCGGGGTCCTGCTCCCCACTCACAGCCGCCTGGCCTCAGCCTCAGCATCCTCATCGGCATGGCCAGTGCAGCCACCGGCCTGCCTTGACAGTCTGGTGAGGATTTGTTGCGGCAGCCCACAGGCATGGTGTTGCACGGTGTCGGCCGAACAATCATCTTTATTGGCTCAAGTCAGAAATCTTGTGTGGAAGGTTCAGAAGAAGCAAGATGTAGTCTTGAGAGCAGAATGCTAGGGGTGAGGGTCCTGCGACACAAGGACCTGGTTTGCTCTTTGTCTCCAGAGAGCAGAATGGGCCCACAGGCAGACATTACAAGAAAGCTGATTGCAACCCAACATGCTAAGGGCCTTTCCGTTTCCATTTGTCCCCGGTGGAATAATCTGCTTGGAGTTTCCCCTGGCGGGAGATGTAGAGACCCCCAACACAGGCTCGAGCAGAGGGAGTCGTGTTCTCCCTCCCCAGGGGCCATGCACTGGACTCCCTGCTCTATACTCTGAACATTCTGTGATGTGTGAACCTTGTTCTCTTAGTAACACTTAGGGGACATGCCCCTTACAATCCTGGTCCAAAGGAATGTGAGTGACATCAAAGCAGATCTATTCAGTACTTATTATGTTGCAGAAATACCTAGAAGTCAGGAGGAGAACCGTTGTGGGGTTAGCAGGAGACTGGTGGATGCCTGATGGGCCTGGCGTAGGATCGTGTCCTGGGGTCAAGCTGGGGGTGCCACTGCTTTCCTCCTCAGCCTCTGTGTTGCCATCGCCCGTCCTGATCCAGCCTGAGATGCCCCCAGAATCACTCCTGCTAGAAACAGAAGCAGAACTTACTACACTGCCTCTGCCATGACAAGAACGTCCCAGGAGAGTCTGTCCTTCCCATGAGGAAAACAACTTTCCTGGAGGCCCCACCCACCAGGACTTGGCCTGCAGCCTGTCACTAGCCACCCCCGCTGGAAGAAAATTCGGGAAATGGGGGTCACAGGTGGCAGTGGAGACAGCCGGCAACCACAACTGCCTCATTTATCGGTCTGGCTTAGAAATTAGCTCAAACACAAAGGCTGGAGTACAGCAGCTGCTGACTAAGCAAAGGATTTCTTTTTTTCTATTTTTTAAATTGTGGCAAAACACATATAAAGTTCACCATCTTTAAGTGTACAGTGCCTTTTTAAAATTTTTTTTAGGTGAGCTCTCACTCTGTTGCCCAGTCTGGAATGCAGTGGCACAAAGTGGCCTTGACCTTCTGGGTTCAGATGATCCTCCTGAGTAGCTGGAACTACGGCGCCCACCACCACAGCCAGCTAATTTTTTTGTTTTTTGTAGAGATAAGGTCTTGCTATGTTGCTGAGGCTGGGCTCAAGCAATCCTCCCTCCTTGGTCTCCCAAAGGTGTGGGCCACCTTGCCCGGCCTATGGCACTATTTGTAAATGTGCAGTTCAGTGGTATTAAGTGCATTGTTGTGCTACTATCAGCGCCACCATCTTCAGAACTTTTTAATCTTCTCCAAACTGAAATTCTGTCCCCATCAATCACTCCTCCTTTCCCCTCCACCAGCCCATGGCACCCACCAACCTACCTTCTGTCTCTATGAATCTGACTACTTAAGTACCTCATATGAGTGAACCATGCAGTAGTTGTTTTTTTTGTGACTGGCTTATTTCACTTAGCAAAATGTCTTCAAGCTTCATGCAGATTGTAGCATGGGTCAGAGTGTCCTTCCTTTTCAAGGCTGAATAATGTTCCATTGTTTGGATGCACCACGTTTTGCTTATCCACTCTTCCGTAGATGGACACTTGGGTTGATTCCATGTTGTCATTGTTGTTAATAATGCTGCTATGAACATGTGTATACAGATGTCTCTTTGATGCCCTGTTTTCTGTTCTTTGGGTATATACCCAGAAATGGCATTGCTGGATCATTCTATTTTCAAGTTTTCAAAGAATGACTGTACCACTTTCCACAGCAGCTACACCATGTTACATTCCCACCAGCAGAGCACAAGGGTCCCAGTTCCTCCACATCTTGTCAACACTTGTTATTTTCTAGTTTGTTTTTTTTGTATCAGCCATGCTAATGGGTATGAGGTGATGTCTTACTGTAGTTGTGACTTACATTTCCCTCATGATTAGTGACATTGAGCATCTTATCATGTGCTTATTGTCTTTGGGGAAATGTTTCCTGAAGTCCTTTGCCATTTTTCTCATTGGACTGTTTGATTTTCTGTTACGGAGTTTTAGGAGTTCTCTGTGTATTCTGGATATTAATCCCTTATCAGATATGTGATTGCAAGTGTTTTTTCCCAATCTGTGAGTTGCTTTTTTCTCTGTTGATAGTGGTTTTTATTTTTATTTATTTATTTTTTTAGAGATGGGGTCTTGCTATGTTGCTCTAGCTGACCTTGAACTCCATGGCTCAAGCAATTCTCCCACCTCAGCTGAGACTACAGGCATGTACCACCATGCCCAGCTGATTAGTGTCTTTTTTAAAAAGTTGTTATTATTATTATTATTATCATTATTATTATTTTGAGAGACTAGGTCTCTCTCTGTCACCCAGTCTGGAGTGTAATAGTGCAGTCATAGCTCACTGTAGCCTCAACCTTTTAGGCTCAAGCCATCCTCCTGCGTCAGCCTCCCAAGTACCACCATGCCTGGCTAATTTTGTTGTTGTAAATACAGGGTCTTGCTCTGTCGCCCAGGTTGATCTTGAACTCCTAGACTTAAGTTATCCTCTCACCTTGACCTCCCAAAGTGCTGGAATTGGAGGCATGATCTACCTTGCTTGGCCACTAGTGGCTTTTAAATTAAATATTTCTAACTTTGCCACCCAGAATTTAACAGTTGCCTTCCTTCCTGGACCCAAGCAATGTTTTTAAAAAAGAATTGGCAGACATCTGAAAATTCACTTTTTTTAAGGGCCAGGAGTGAAACTGTGGTTTGAGGCTGGTTTGGTATGTCTGAAATAGGAGGTTCCAGGTGTTGGTTTGCAGTGTTTGACTTCTACTGCTCATGAGATTGGAGCATGGCAGCCGTGCTCCGTGACGGCGGTAAAGACAGTTTGTGCTCGCAGACCCACAGGGTCTCTGTGGCTTTGGTGGGCAGTGGGGATTGCCTGTCCAGAGTAGAGACCCAAGGGGGCCACAGGGCAGAGAGGTTGCACATTGTGTGGAGGAAAGAGCCCTGATTTGGAGCCAGGTACACAAGGCTCTGGTCTCAGCTTTGCCACTGATTCACCAGGTGGTCTTGGGTGTTGTTGGGTGTTCATGGACCTTGGTCTCTCATCAGTCAAGTGCGCTTCAAGGCTAGGACTAGGGTTGAGGCCCAGAGCGCAGCATGGCCCCCTCCTGCATGGTGTCTCTCTCTCTCTCCTGCATGGTGCCTCTCTGTCTCCTGCATGGTGTCTGTCTCTCTCCCACATGGGGTCTCTCCTTTTTCCATCTTCCCATTTGTTTGCCCTCATCCTTCTTTCTTCTGTCTCATGCGTCTCTCGACACCTCTGCTTTCCTATTGGCAATCAAGCTGTTTCCTTTCCTTCTTTTTCCTCTCTCCACCCTCTTCCCCCACACCCGTGTCTTTATCCTGCCAGGGACCCACAGTGGCACCCCAATCCCATGCATAACAGCCAGGCCAGCTGACTCCCAGGAAGAGGCTTCAGAGCCTCATGCCCACCCTGGGGAAGGGGTGCTGGCGCCTCCCCTCCAGAATTGTGTACAAGGGGCGGGCTGGACTGTGGACTCAGTTCTCAGTAGGTGCAGGTGGATGGCACCACAGGACATGGAACATTCTAAGTCCTCCCTCCCTCGCGCCTGAGAGAGCTTGGACTCTCCCCAGGGTGAGTCACCAGGAACCTGTGGGAGGGGCAGGGGCCGCCCCAAGAAGGAAGCACAGAGCAGGGAGAGACCAGGGGAGAAAGAAACCCTCCCCATGGAGGGGCATCACCCCGTGACCCATCCTCCCAGGGTGGCCTGCCCCCCACAAGCAGCATGCCCCGCTGCATCCTGGTACCATGTGGCCTGGAAACGGGAGAAGTGAGGCAGAGCCCTGGCCCAGGCATCTCAGCCACTCAGCGCACAGCTTTGGGGTCAGCCAGTCCTGGGTGCAATCCAGCCATTTGCTAAGCCCCTCAGGCACTCTGTGTTTTCATCTGTGGCCTGGAGGACCCCTCTCCAGGGCAGTGGGGGAGACCAAATGAGGTGGCACAGGTGAAAGGCATGCAGCTGGGCACCCAGAACGGCAGGGAGGCTCTGCTGCCCACCCTGGACACGCCCAGGTGCTTTCCCTCACACGCCAGCTGTTCCCTGCCCTCCCCCTGCCTCATTCGGCCAGCTGCTCTGTCAGGAAGGGAGGGTGTCAGGCCCTCCTGCCTGGGTCCCGGTGCCAGGCACACCTGAGGCCAGAGGCCACACCCCGGCATCCATGGGGCTCCTCTGCCCTGAGGTGGGAACACTGTGGAGCCCTGGCACATGTCATGCCAACTTCCTGTTGGGCTCTGTGGTCCCCAGGCAGTTTGCTGTGCAGCAGACATGTGACTCCTCCTTCACCAAGTACAGGAAAATGGTCCCATCTCTGGGTGTTCTCACTCAGAAGCAGGTATCCAGGGGGGTTCTGCTTTGCGGGGGGTCACATTTTCCAGGATGGGCTTTGTGTCTGATGGGTGGGCGACCCAGCTGTCTGGGCAGGGCTCATGTGCTCCCTTAATGTCAGGGCTAGTTATGCCAGCCCACACCCCTGCGTCCCCTACAAATTGGCCACAGCCTGGGGGGAGCTGCCCCCACAGGCACCTGGCAAGCCCCAGGCTGAGTCCCATGTGGCTTCCTGTCACATCAGAGCATAGGCCTGGCCCCCAGCAGAGGTGTCTGATGGTGAAACAGATCCCCACTGGCCTCTGTTTTCATCCCTGGGGTGACGACAGGGAGATGCCAGGCAATCAAAAGCCCCGCAGGCCACCTCTGTCCCTCCATGGGGACCTGGGTGGCAGCTGCCAAGCAGCCCTGGCAACTCCTGGGGAGAGCCCTGCCCATCTGCTCTCTCCCGGGAGGTCCCAGCCTGGGGTTTCCCATCTAAGGTGGAAGGAGCCAGGGCTGCAGATGGGATGTCCCCGTCACCTCCTTTCCCCCATCCTGAGGGCTGAGCGCAGGGTGGGGTGGTGACTGAAGACCACTAGAAGCCCTACCCAACCCTGTAGCCCCACACGTGGCCCTGAGGTCCCCATGGAAGAGGGCGGGGGACAAGGGACAGGGGCTCCCCGGTGGCTGTGACTTCTTCCATCCCGCCTCGCTCTCTCCTCCTCCACTTCCTCCCAGCAGGATATGGTGCAGGATGTGGTCACGTAGGGAGGAGGCTGCAAGCTTCCTGAGGGGACACGGTACAGCCTGTGTGTAGGGGTGGCTCGAGGGAGGAGGCCAAGGGGCCTGGGTTCGCAGTCTCGGGATTTCGGGGCAGATGAGGCTCCTGCTGCCTCTACCACAGAGACAAACCCAGCCGGGGCCCAGCACAGGATCCTGCAGCCACTGTGACTTGCTGCAGCACTGGGGTCCCCTCCGCCAGGTGCCAGGTGAACAGCTCTGCCTGGTGCCACACCTTGCCACCGTGGTCATTGAGGTGCAGGATGGAACTGGCCACACCCAAAGACGAGGCCTTCCCTCCCCAGCCCTGCTCCTTGACCCAGTGGGACCAGACCCTCAGACAATGTCTCCGAGAGTGTCCTGAGTGATGAGAAAAACACTGGCATGGCAGGGCGTGAGGGCCAGACTCAAGGTGGGGTGAGTTTTCACCCGACGTGTATCATAGAAGCTGCAGGGACCACCGTGAAACCCTTTTCCCAGGACATTTGCACCAAGCCCCTCACCCCAGTGGCCCCTCCTCTCATGAGGGAGAGTGACTGAGGCCTTTGGCTGCTGACCCAGCAAGCACCATGGCCATTGCTGTGCTGGCCCCGGCTGGACCCTGAACTGTGGCAAACCTTTGTTCCAGCCAGCAGGTTCCCAGCCTGAAGGAGACATGGGTAAGGGTCTGGGTGGGTGCTCACTGTGTACAGGGAAAGGCTGGGATTCCTTGGCTGCGGCCAGTTTCTGTTGGCCTCAACCTTCGGTAGCCGTGAACATGACCTGTCCTTTCAGCAATCTGACCCTGTGGTCTGTGCTGGGTGGTTTGGCCTTTGTAATCAGGGAACAGACACTGAATGTTGTTTTGAGAAGGTTGAAGTTTGTAGTCTGTGATCTTGTTAAAACCCTTTGGTGAGCGTTGGTAGATGTATGTCAAAGACTCCATTCGGTAGTGGTGACCTCGGGCTCTGTGGTTGGGTCCAGATGCTTCTGCTGTTGCCTGAACCTTGTGACGTTCGTGCTGTTTAGGGTCAGACTGGCAGGTCTCGGTGCCGCCGGTCCCCTCAGCTCAGGTCTCAGGGACTCAGGGAGAGGCTGGGGTTTCTCTGTGGCAAAAACAGGATCCTGGCCATGACCTCCAACTTCTAGTAACATTTAAGTGATTCTACCTGCACCCCCGACAGCATCTGAGCCGAGTCTGGACAGAGTCTTTGGGGAACTGGGTTGTATGGGCCTCCAGACCTCTGCCCATCCTCAGGACATCTTCATGGCAGGAAGGTCTTTCTGCTGGTCCCCAGGAGAACCCCCAGGAAGAACTGACACCCCTCAGCCTCCATGGCAGCCTTCGGAGGGGAGTAGACTCTAGTCCCAAGCTTCTGGGTGAGAGAGGAAGGGAGCCTTTTGTAAGCACCTTCCATGTCGTGCGGTTTCCAGCAATTACACCTCTTCCTGTCTCTGCAGGAGGCACATGGTCACCACCGCAGCCCCGCCAGGCTCTGGCCCACAGGACAAGTGGTAGTTCTGGGCTGTATAGTGGTCACAGCAGATACTTCAGGGCTTTGGCAAGGGAGGACTTCCAGGGTTCCGGAAGCAATATCAGATCATTAAGCAGGAGCTCAAGTCTGAGGCCGAGGTCTTCCTGCAGGCCACCCAGCTGTCACACCCACACAGCAGGAGCCTCCCTCTCTCCCTCCCTTCAGTCACTGTCACAGAGCGTCTGCCGTGTGCCTGGCACTGTTCTGGGCACTGGGATACATCTGGGAGCCAAAGAGCTGCAGCTTCCTGCCCTGGGGGAGCCAAGGGCAGAGGTGAATGTGAGGAGGGGTCGCCACCTCCAAGGTGGCCTCCAGAGCCCTGCCCCTGTGCCTACACCTCCAGCAGTCCCCACCCCTCTTGTACTAGGGTTGCTGTTTTGCTTTTTTTCTTTCTTTTCTTTTTTTTTTTTTTTTTTTTTGAGTCAGAGTCTCACCCTGTCACCCAGGCTAGAGTGCAGTGGCATGATCACAGCTCACCATAGCCTTCAACTCCTGGGCTCAGGCGATCCTCCCACCTCAACCTCCCAAGTAGCTGAGACAATAGGTATGTGCCACCATGCCTGGCTAATCTTTTTATTTTTTGTGGAGACAGGGACTCACTATGTTGCCCGGGCTAGTCTCAAGAGAGTGCTGAGATACTAAAGTGCTGGGATTGCAGGCATGAGCCACCGTACCAGGCCAGGTTGGTCTTATTAAAGCTGTTATTGCTTGTCATGTGGCAATACGAGGGGAAGACACCCCCCCAAAAAAAAACCAGGATTATCCTTTGGAGGCAGGCCCCTCATAATACTCTTGGAATTTGTTCCTCCGGATCAAATGGTCAACCAAAGTTTTTTTTTTTTTTTTAATTTTTCTGTTTTAAAGAGGTGAGGTGGACCTGGAACAACTATTGAAAGTGGCGGGAAACTGCAGGGAGGGGGATGGGAGGTGGGTAGCTGGGATTGACGGTAGTTGATATCCGCCTGGGGAAGGGGGGACACACCTCATCAATAAGGGTACCTGCACAATGAACATTTGTATACCTAACCCTGAATTGTACCCCACAATTTCAAAATAAAAATTAAAAGAGAAAAAAATAAAGATGAGCGGTACAATCCAGGAGAGAGACAGATACTGTCTTTCTCCCCAGGAACTGGAAGTAGACTCCCCACTACTCCCTGGACTTACAAGTTCATGTGAGTAAGTGTGGCCTTGAAGATCAGTCACAGCAGAACATGCTCCCTGGAGCCCTGAAGTTAAGGTCTGTCTACCTTCTGTGCATTGGTGCTGCCAGGGGCCATAGGGGGCATGGATTTATCACACACTCACAGGGCCTCTGGTTCCACATCACAGGGAGGTTGGGCTCACCCATCTAAACTGGGCAGCTCTCACTTGTGTAACGGGTTGTCGGGGGCACATGTGTCCATGACTGTCTCCTGGGCATCGGTATTCTGCTCACCTTCCATTGGCCAGAGCAAGTCATGTGGCCACACTAAAGGGCTGGACCAGGAGGTCACCTGCAGGTAAAGTTTGGGCCTCCCTTTGGTCCCCACTTCACTTGGTTTGAGATCAGGTACCCTTATTGATGTTATATGCCCCCACCCCACCATGCCCTGGCAGTTTCCAACTACTGCCAGTCCCTTTCTTACTATATTATGGTAAATGTTCAGGGTCCGCTTTTGAGTGAGAACATGTGGTGATGGATTTAGAGTCTATAATATTCAGTGATTTATCACAGAAGTGGTCGACCAAAGTTTTTATCTGGAAGTTTCGAGAAGGTTTTGTCATGATTTGTGGGGAAAAAAGTCCCAAGTTGTGACAAACAGGTGACAGGTTCTTCTACCATGGCAACACACCTATCCACACCACACTGAGTGTTCAGCAGATTTTGACCAAAAATGACATAAACCCAGTGCCCCACACTCCCTATTCACCTGATCTTGCCCCAAGCAACATTTTTTTGTTTCCCCAGATTAAAAAAAGTCCTCAAATGGAAATGTTTTGCCAATGTGGAAGAGGTGAAACAAAAAACAGCAGAAGCACTAAACAGCATCAAAATGGATGAGTTCAAAAACTGTTTTGGACAGTAGAAAAAACATCTCAATAGGTGTATTGTACCAAATGGAGAGTACTTTGAAGGTGATTGAAGTTTAAACATGTAAGGATAAATGCACAATTTTTTATAAATATCAGGTTTTTAGGGGTCCCCCCCTTATAGATAATGAATGCAAGGTGATCATTCTCAAGATCTAAGCCATCAAGGGGCCAGCCTTCTGGAGGCCCTGAGCTTCCGGGATGACTCAGACATTGGATGCAGTCACAGAGAGCCCAGGAACTGTCGGTCCCATCGTGACACCATGGGTCGGGGGCCATACCTGTGTGTGGCTGGTCGTGTCTATAAAAGATGTGCCTTTTCTGGGAAAGTGGAAAGGATGAGAAGTCTCGGACAGCCAAGGAGACCGGCTGCAAAGGCAGATGCTACAGCAGGTTGGAGGGCCCTAAGGAACCGATTTTCCTGGAGCGTAAGACCGCAGCCAAGATGCGCCTTCATCTGCCTTCATACACGTGGTGTGAGTGTCCAGGAGGGAGCTGTGGCCAACAACTCCAAGAAGCACTTTCCAGAACTGGGGCCAGTGCCTTTCCTGCACCTGGGCCTGGTATGAGCCCCGGCCCGGCACAGGCTGGTCCTAACAACCTGGCCCCACTGCACACCCCCACCCATTAGCACACTGCTTCTTCCCCATTAACGTCTCATTTTACAGATGAAGAAACTGACACTGGGAAGGTTGAGAAATGTCCCATGATCATACAGCACTGATAGCAGTTAGGACTTAAGCTAGGGCCAGCTCCAAAACCCAGATCAGAACCATGCACTGGACCTTGCCTCCTTCCTTGGCTCCCAGAGGGGTCTCCTTGGGTCACCCAAAGAGGGTGGAATTGTGTCATCAACTTAACCCCAGAAGAAGATAGGAATGTACACAATGGGCACTGGCAAGATTTCGATTTAAAGAGAGATTCCCTCTCCAGTGCTCAAGGTACTAATTGAATCAAAGCTTCTCACTCAAGGAGGGCTCCAGGCAGCTCAGGCTTTTTTTGTACTCTGGAGTCTATGATAAAGAGACAGATACAGTGGTAGTGCACACCTATAGTTCCAGCTACTTGGAAGGCTGAGGCAGAAGGATCGCCTGTGGGGGCAGGTCAACGCTAGGGTGGCCATGAGTGTGCCACTGCACTCCAGCCTGGGCAACGGAGTGAGACTCCAACTCAAAAAAAAAAAAAAGAGACAGATATCGTCTTCCTCTCCAGGAACTGGAAGTAGTCTCCCCACTACTTCCTGGACTTACAAGTTCATGTGAATAAGTGTGGCCTCGAAGATCAGTCACAGCAGAACATGCTCCCTGGAGCCCTGAAGTTAAGGTCTGTCTACCTTCTGTGCATTGGTGCTGCCAGGGGCCACAGGGAGCATGTATTTATCGCACACTCACAGGGCCTCTGGTTCCACATCGCAGGGAGGTTGGGCTCACCCATCTAAACTGGGCAGCTCTCACTTGTGTAGCGGGTTGTCAGGGGCATATGTGTCCATGACTGTCTCCTGGGCATCGGTATTCTGCTCACCCTCCATTGGCCAGAGCAAGTCACGTGGCCGTACTAAAGGGCTGGACCAGCAGGTCATCTGCCAACTGTGTGTGTGGGGGGGGGGGGGGGAGAGGTGGCAAAGTCACACAGCAAAGGACGTTGATATGGGGAGAAGTGACTCAGCCTCCTATACCGTCATGCTTCCTTCTATGCAAATCGGACGCCAGCTTGGTCAGCCAGAATATCTGGGAGCCAGAACAGGTTGTCCCCCAATCAGGCCAAAATGGTCTTCTATTAGGCCAGGTGCGGTGGCTTAGGCCTGTAATCCCAGCTCTTTGGGAGACTGAGGAGGAAGGATCGCTTGAGACCACAAGTTTGAGACCAGCCTGGACAGCATAATGAGACCCTGTCTCTACAAACATAAAATAAAAATTAGCCAGCTGTGGTGGCTCATGCTGTACTCCCAGCTACTTGAGAAGCTGAGGCAGGAGCCTCGCTTGAGCCCAGGAGCCTGCAGTGAGCTGTGATTGGGCCACTGCACTCCCGCCTAGACAACAGAGTGAGACCCTGACTCCAGTAAAAAAGAAGGTGTCTTCTATTATTTTGTATTTCTGTCCTCAACTTCTGACCTCAGTTCTGACCTTTCCTTGTGGTTTCTGGGCTTACGCTGTTGCTCTGTCCCGGATGTGCCGAATTCTTCCTGTCCCCTGCAAGTAACTTCAGTTGGCTCCAACAGGCCCCAGGTTCCCTCTTGGATGCTGAGGCTGAAGGTATCAGTGAGAGAATGAGAGGGAGCCCCCAAAACTCCTATTCAGACCCCCCCCAGGGCACATTTGCCCCCGGAATAATGCAGAGGTTTATCATTAGCTTCAGCAGAGAAAGTATGGTCCTATAGGCTAAGAGCCCATTCTGTAAATGAGGAAACTGAGGCTCCAAGCAAGAGAGAGTACTTATGCATCCTGGCCAGTGCCCCAGCTTTGGTCAGCCATGCCCCTGGGAGTTTTGTTCTGGCCATCCATGTGGTCTAGGACTGTTCCACCCCACATGTTAGTGTACTTTTCTTACCTAGAATTATGTGGATCTGACTTTCCCAGAAAACTGTCTCACGGCCAATCACAGGCCTGCCTCAGGGTGCCAGGGTCCAGAGTCACATAAAGGGGCCCCAGGGGCCTAATGTCAGTCCCTGGAGGCATCTAACCAGGGAGGCCTTCCCGGGCCATGGTTTTGACAACAGTCTAAGGCTCCAGGAGTTCCTTCTCATGTTTTCTTTCTGTTTACACTTGGCTTCCTGTCTACTCTGCATTCAGAGCCCAAACTGGCAATATATTGGGCCTTTCTAGAGAAACTGCAGTTGCAAAAATACCCACACTGGGAGGCTATGGGGAACCGGATATTCATAGAGCCTCAAAGACCCCTCCCTGCAATTCCTGATTAATTAAAGGAAAGAGCTGTGGCCTGGCAGCCAGCATCGTAACCGAGTGATCAGATCTGGCCTTGCCCAGAACAGACAGACTCACTCATGTGCCCCCGCCTGGATGCTCAAGAAAGACACTACCTCCCCAGAAAAGTTCAGATAAATCTAATCCTGAAGCCGCAATCAGACAAATCAAAACCAAGCAGCTCTCTGAAAGACAAATGAACTTTTCAAAAACACTCCATGTCGTTAAAAAAAAAAAAAAAAAAGGAAAAAAATGGTGGGGGCCGCTTCTGGATCAGGAGAGATGAGAGAGAAAATATCAGTGCCATGTGTGAGCCTTGATTGCATCCTGGATTTTTTTTAAATCTATAAAAGCTATTTGGGAATTATTGGGAAAGTTGAATAGAGGCTGTGTATGTATCAGATGACATGGGATGCATCATCTTAGGTACCGTCCTGGTGCTGTGCTTATGTAAGACAAAGTTCATCTCAGAAGATGCATGCTGGGATGATGCTCTGGAGTTGGCAGCTTGCTTTCAAACAGTCCAGATAAAGTGTGGGTGAGGGAGGACAGGAAGAGTAGAGAAGAATGCATGCAAATGAGTCAAAATGTTCACAATGGTGACGAGGATGGAGATATGGGGGTGTTTATTGCTGTTCTGATTTCTTTCAACTTTTCTGAGGTTTGAAAGTTTTCAAAATAATAAGATGGTGGAAATAAAGAAAATGCCCACAGAGAGAGGCTCCTGGCCCTTCCCGGTCACCTGCCTGTCGGCCACGTGAGATGTCAGAGCCAGGATGTATTCAGCGTCTTCTGGGCGCAAAGCATTTTCTCATCGTGTCGCTCTTGCTCCCAAAAGGAAGTTTGGGTGGGCCTCTGGGAATGCTCCATGCTTCTGTTTCTCCAAATACAAACCAGGGAGATTTGCTTAAGGTCACAGGCAGACCAAGTGGAAGTGCCCGAGACAGAACTCTGAGCCCTGCACCCTCTCAGCTTCTGGGCTCCCCTCCCGGGCCTGGGTGTTGTCACACGGTTTCTGAGGCCTGTTCTCCTGAGCCTTAGGAGGCCAGGGACCCTGGGGCCACTCGGCTCAGCTCCACCTGCCTTCCTCCTCCATGAGGGGGCCGCTGCACCAGCCGGGATTCACAGCATCCCCGCTAGGATGTTGGCTAGCAGGGATTGGCCATTCACGGATGCAGTTGCTCCTGATTGGATGGCGGCAGCTGCAGAGCGAGGAGGTGGACCCAGGCAGGTTAGCTGTGCCCGTGTGTCCTGCATCCTGAAATGCAAAGCAGAGGCCATGGGGAAAACTCCTCAACCCTCCTCTGCGTGGTGGCAAAGCTGGTGGGCTGGGCTGCTGGGCACCCTGGGAGGATTGAGACAAAGGCCCTGTTGGTGGCCTACAGTTCCTTGTGTAGTGGTCACCTGAGGGTGTCCAGTGCCCACCTATAGCTGCAGGCCAGGGAGCTGGCCCCTGGCATAGTGGCAGCCTGACCTCAGGGTCAGCATTTTGTGGAATGCAGGCTAGGGGTGGGGACTGGGAGAGATAGGACGCATCCCCAAGTGTGTCCTGCACCTGTAGCTGCCCCAAGCCCCCCACTGGACAGCACAGTAGAGATGGGGTCTCACTGTACTCTCCAGAGAAAACTGCCCGCCCTGGTTCTACACACCGGCCCTGTCACAGCTGCTGCCAGGGTGAGCTACCTACAATACCCAGATGGCCCAGCCCTGCTGCCACTGGGGTGCCCTCTCCTTGGGCCTTCAGCAGGCTAGGTCACATCAGCTTTCGTCCGTTCACTCATTCATTCAACATACATCTGCGAATGTTTGCCAGTACCAGGCACAACTGGGAACACAACTAACAAAACTCCCTGCTTCCCTGGAGCTGGCATCCTGATAGGCAGACAGATCATAAACAGAGCATAGGCAGGGTGAAGGGATGTGGGCAGGTGACAACTGCAGGGGGCAGGCAGGGGATCACACAGGGATGGGCGGGGGAGCTAGGGAGGCAAGGTTTGTGATTGGAGACCAGGGAAGACCTCTGTGAGAAGGTGACCTTGGCATAAGGAGGCAAAGGGGGCCTCAGGGAGGTCTTGGGGGTCAGAGGCCAAGTCAGACAAGGCGAGGAGTGCAGAAGCCCCCAGGGAGCCAGTGTGGCAGGGCCTTGAGGCCACTGTTGAGATTTGGGCTTTTGTTTTTTTTAGACAGAGTCTTTCTTGTCACCCAGGTTGGGGTGCAGTAGCACAATCATAGTTCACTGCAGCCTCAATGTCCTGGACTCAAGTGATCCTCCTGTCTCAACCTCCTCTTTCCTTTTTTCTTTTTTTAGAGACAAGGTCTCACTCTGGCACCCAGGCTGGAGTGCAGTGACACGATCATGGCTCACTGCATACTTGACCTCCTGGGCTCAAGTGATCCTCCCACCTCAGCCTCCCAAGGAGCTGGGACCACAGGTGCACACCACCACACCTGGCTACTTTTTAAAATATTTTTGTAGAGATGGGGTCTCACTATGCTGCCCAAGGCTGGTCTCAAACTCCTAGCCTCAAGTGATCCTCCTGCCTCAACCTCCCAGAGTGTTGGGATTGTGAGTGTGAGTCACCACGCCTGGCCTCTAACACTGGATAGAATGGAAGCCATTGGATGGTGTTGAGCAAAATAATGACATGATCTGATGTATGTTCCAAAAGGTTCACTCTGGCCCTTTCCTTCAGGGGTGAAGGAAAGCAGGGAGGCCTGTTGGAAAGCTGCTGTGGGATCCACAGCGGAGAGGCTAGGGGCCCAGACCAGGAGAAGAATGGGAGACGGCCCTGATGGATTGGAGGTGGGATGTGGGATGTGGGAGGAAGAAAGCAGTTGGATGACCCCCAGGAATTTGCCCTGAACACCGGGGGGGACCGTGACTCAGCAGGGTCCAGCTGTGAGGAGACCAGGGTTGTAGGCAGGTGGCCAGGAATCCACACAGGCCATCGAATAAGCAAGACCAGGGTTCAGAGGAGGGGCCGAGTGGAGACATACCGGGAGTCTGCAGCGTAGTGACAGAGTTCAGAGTCAGGAGAGGGGTGGAAATCTGAGGTGCTTTATGGGGATGGAACAGACATTCAAAGTCCGAGACTGGGTGGCCACCAAAGTCAGAGGCCAAGGAGACCATCGGGACGCAGCTGAGGGGACCGAGAAGTAGCGGCTGGAAAAGGGGGAAGAGAAGCCGGAGAGCGTGGGGTTCTGGGAAACCAGGAAGATCACAGGAAGGGCCTGTCACCCCCGTAGGAAGCACACCACCGGATGTAGCAAGCGCGGGGCTCACAACGAACTTGGCAGGAGCAAGAATGCCTTCTGTGGCACAGAGAGGAAGGGGGCTAATGCATTGGTTTATGAGCCAGGAGGAGGAGAGGCACTGCAGAGAAGTAAGGACAGCCTTTGAGGAATTTTCCTGTGAACGGAAGGAGAGAATCACACAGCAGTGGACAAGGAAGAGGTCCAAGAAACTGCTTTTGTGTTTCTTTTGGGGTGGGAGAAATAATCCCCGTGTGCAGATGGCGATGCTCCATGAGGGAGCAACGGGCTGTACCCTTGAGGGGGGCGTGGTGCTCGGGGCTTGCGCACCGCCATGAACGCTGCGGCGCCAATCCACCCAGTAGCCACAGGAGGGAGGGTGGAGAGCTGAGGCTGACGCGTGGGCCTAGGGAAGTTGGCTTCTGGCTGCTGCTGTTCCCCAGTGAAACAGGAATCGGCAAGGCCAGAACAGAAGGTGAAGTAGGAGGGAAGGGGCTGGAACGCTGCACCAAAATGGGAGGGAGAATGGCCTAGCGCAGGTGTCTGCAGGCTTTTCTGTAAAGAGCCAGACTGCAAATATGTTAGGCTTTACGAGTCAGGCAGGCTCTGTTGCAGCCACTCAACCCTGCCATTGTGGCTCCGAAGCAGCCTCAGCCTAATCGTAAGCAAATGGGCATGCAAGTGTTCCAATAAAACTTTATTGACAAAAAGAGCCGGCAGGCTGGACACAGCCTGCGGGCTGGAGTTCTGCGACTCCTAGTCAAGGGCCTCACCTCCAGCCCAGGTGTTCTCAAGGTGTGACCCCTGGGCCAGCATCAGCATCACCTGGAACTTATCAGAAATTCTTGGGGGGGGGGGGGGGGGGGGGGGGGGGGGGGGGGGGGGGGGGGGGGGGGGGGGGGGGGGGGGGGGGGGGGGGGGGGGGGGGGGGGG
>CAUYQG010119424.1:0-11564 GCA_963574415.1 Tarsius wallacei | reverse complement strand
AAAAGGCACGAAAGTGATCTTGAATGTGATACTAGATGTGACCATTTAAAAAAGTTGAAAGTAGCTGGGCTCGGTGGCTCAGCCTGTAATCCCGCGCTTTGGGAGACTGAGGTGAGTGGATTGCCTGAGCCCGCGGGTTCGAGACCCGCCTGGGCAACTTGGTGAGACCTCATCTCTACAATAAATCAAAAAAAATCAGCCAGGCGTGGTAGTGCGTGCCTGTACTTCCGGCTACTGGGAAGGCTGGGGCGGAATGATCTCCAGAGCCCAGCAGGTCGAGGCTGCAGTGGCCAGGAGTGGCCACTGCACTCCAGTCTGGGCGACAGAGTGAGACTCCAACTCAAAAAAAAAAAAAGTTGAAAGTTAACTAAGAAGAATTTAGGATGGTACAATTTATAAGACAGGGTGAAACAAGTGACCTTATAATCTTAGTTTTTCTAGAGAAAGATTGAATTTTATTTTGTTTATAACTTTCAAATATTAGACTGTATTGTTAATATTCTGAATGTTGCAGCTAATTATTCAACAGAAATGAAACATTTTTGTAAATGATGAGATTTTTAAAAATGCTCTGCACTTGCCTTCGGGTTTGTGTCATTACAGTGTAAGACTAGTTATTTTTCTCATCATGATTTCCTTTTTTTTATTTCCATGAATATATGTATCTGTAAGCATGTCTCCTTTTTATAAATTTAAGGCATTTGGAATCACCTCACCAGAAATCAAATAAAAGCAAATGTGTAAGAGTATGGTATCATTTGTCCTTAAAAATTAGCTATTATTATTATTATTATTTTGTTGAGCCCTAATACAGTGACTATTGTCTTTATTCATTTATTTTTTTAAAATGAGAAAGCAGAATTTATTGAGAAGACACAAAAGCTCCCACAATGGGAGGGGACCCAAAGGGGTTGCCCAAAAATTAACTGCTATTTTTAAAAAGCCAAGCATACCTGTTGTTACTGAGTATAGGATAAAGTAGACATATGCATATATTGCTCTGGGAATGCAAATTCGAGCCACCTTTTTGAAAAGCAAGGCACAAAACTGTTATGTATTAGTCTCAATTGTCTGTTGACTCTGATTATGGGTGACATCTACTCTTATGTTATTTTCCTGGTTTTCTATAGTAACTATATGTTTGTTTTATAATTATAAATGTTAATTTTTGTGGATGTAAATTTATATAAAAGCAAGTGTAATTAGAACTTACCACTCTACCTAAGATAGAAACTGTTATAGGCTGAGTGTGGTGGCTCACACCTGTAATCCCAGATCTTTGGGAGACAGACGCAGGAGGATTGCTTGAGGCCAGGAGCTCAAGATCAGCTTGGGCAACCTAGTGAGACCCCACCTCTACTAAGAAAGAAAAAAAGAAACTTGTGAATTTCAGTCTAATAGAATTATATCTTCTTTCAGGTTAAAGAACTGAATCATTATCTGGAAGCTGAGAAGTCTTGTAGGACTGATCTAGAAATGTATGTAGCTGTTTTGAATACTCAGAAGTCTGTTCTACAGGAAGATGCTGAGAAACTACGGAAAGAATTGCATGAAGGTAAATATATGCTCAGCATTTTTTTTTTCTAGCCAGCTTAGCCTAATATCATGCTCTGCATATTTTTATCTCAGTCCCTAAGAGAACTATGAAAGTAAAAATTGATATTGACAAATAATGATATCAAATCCTAAAATACCAATGCAACATGTTAGTGATTCAATTTAAGGTTTGTAGTTGGTTTGAATGTTCTCATGAAAAGCTGAAATTGTGAGGAATACTAAAGATACTTGGATTATTAGTGACTTATCTTTCCGCCATGACCTCAGTAATAACTTCATAACACATGAGCTCTGGGCAGATAATAATAAAGCTGGAAATTTCTGCTTAAACTTCTTTTGCCTTCACACCCAATTTGATGGAGGTGTATTAGCAAAACTGAGAATGGGAGAGAGAGGGTAGATAGTGTATTCTTAAGGCCTTAAGTAACATCCTGGTTTTAAGGGACAATTTTGATTTCACTAGACTGGTAGCAAAGTGATGCACAAATTGACTCTCTTTTCCAGGGGTAGGGGAAGAAGGTTCATTCTTTCCCCATTAAAATAAAAAATACTTTTATTTTCAATTCTTCTAGTGATATCTTCCTTCCTCCCTTCCTTCATTCCTCCCTTCCTCCCTTCCTCCCTTCCTCCCTTCCTCCCTTCCTCCCTCCCTTCTTTCCTTCCTTCCTTCCTTACTGAGTTGGAGTCTTACTCTGTCACCCAGGCTGGAGTACAGTAGCACACTCAGAACCATCCCACCATCGACCTGCTGGGCTCTGGCAGTCCTTCCGCCTCAGCCTTCCAAGTAGTCAGAACTACTGGCGCATGCTACCACGCCTGGCTAATTTTTTATTTATTATAGAGATAAGGTCTTGCCAAGTTGCCCAGGCTGATCTCGAACCCGCGGGCTCAGGTAATCCACTTGTCTCAGCCTCCCAAAGTGCTGGGATTATAGACTGAGCCACCGAGCTCAGCTTTTTTTTTTTTTTTGAGTCAGTCTCACTCTGTTGCCCAGGTTGAAGTACAGTGGCACGTTCATGGCCACTGCAGCCTCGACCTGTTGGGCTCTGACAATCCTTCTACCTCTGCCTTCCAGATAGCTGGAACTACAGGTGCATGCCACCATGCCCAGCTAATTTAAAAAAAATTTTATTGTAGAGACGAGGTCTCACCAAGTTGCCCAGGCTGGTCTCAAACCCTTGGACTCAGGAAATCCTTTCACCTCGGCCTCCCAAAGTGCTGGGATTACAGGCTTAAGCCGCTGCACCCATCCCTTCTAGTGATTTCTGTATACCTGAGGTTCTTAACTTTTTTGTCATAAATTCCTTTGTTAGCCTTGTGAAGTCCCCTTGGTATAATGTTTTTAATACATAAAATATATAAGATTACAAAATAAACCAATTATGTAGTAAAACAGTTAACAAAATATTTTTAAAAACTGAAACTTATGATATAGTAATAAATGTGCTGTTTTATTAATATGTTTAATAGCAAGGTCTAGCAGCAGGTTTAATAACTACTGTAATTTTGAAGTAGCAATGCTCACAAATGATGTATTAGTAAATCTGCAACAACTGTAATGAAGTAGGAAAATATCTGATATTTATTTATTTATTTATTTGAGTTGGAGTCTCACTCTGTCGCCCAGACTGGAGTGCAGTGGCCGCTCCCGGCCACTGCAGCCTCGACCTGCTGGACTCCGGCGATCCTTCTGCCTCAGCCTTCCAAGTAGCTGGAACTACAGGCACGCCCTACCACACCTGGCTAATTTTTTTTTTTTTTGGATTTATTGTAGAGATGAGGTCTCGCCAAGTTGCCCAGGCGGGTCTCGAATCCGTGGGCTCAGGCAATCTACTCGCCACAGCCTCCCAAAGCGCAGGATTACAGGCTGATCCACCGAGCCCGGCTCTGATTTTTATTGGTGACCAAGTCATAATTATTGTTTTGCTTCTGTGGTTTGTTGCCTCCATTTTATAATCCAAGCAAATAATAAATTTCTGTTAGAGGATAGTGAAAATAAAATCTACCTTTTTTCCTCACCAAAATGTATGGACTCCTTGAACTCTTACATTTGCTGCAGGTTATATTAGTAACATATTTTAATATGTAGGATTAGAACTGTGGTGATACAATGAGTATTTTTAAGTACATCAAATACTGTGAAAAACATAGCTATAAATAAGTTTGCATATGAGTTAGTTTCTTTCCAAATAGAAAGCTGAAATGATATACATCTATAGAATTATTTAATAAAATATTATGAAATAATACAAGCTTTGAGTGAATCTTTGGCCTTGAGAAAACAATGTTCAGATGTACTATTACAGTAAAAAAGACACCCATACTCTCAAATGGTGTCCAAAAGAAACAGTTTTGTTTAAACTGTGACCCCAGCCCTTCCAGAAATAGTGTAAGTTATTGAGATTACCAAACCTTCATAACATATCTGGAAAAATATCTGTGGTTAATTAAAATGAAGAAGGGGCTGGAGCAATTTATAAACTAAAACACACCAAAAAAAAAAAAATAGTCTTTACATGAAAAGAAGACATGTAAAAATTGAGCAGCAGTGTAACTTACAGGTAAATTGGAGGAATTAGTTATGCAACCAAATGAGTGCAACTGCCTGTTATATGTGCTATGCTTGGAAATGTGTTAGGATACAATGGTGCCACCAATGAAAAGTGGTCAATTCTTTTCATACTAGGAACGGATAGGCTTCTTAAAAGAAATTGTTCTTGGCCCAGTGCAGTTGCTCATACTTATAATCTCAGTGCTTTGAGAGGTCAAGGTGGGAGAATCATTTGAGGCTAGAAGTTTGAGACCAGCCTGGGCAACATAATATGTCCTCATCTGTACAAAAAAATAAAAATAAAAAATTAACTGTGCATGGTGATGTGTGCCTGCATTCCCAGCTGCTTGGGAGGCTGAGATAGGAGGACTGCTTGATCCCAGAAGTTTGAAGCTGCAGTGAGCTGTGATTGTGTCACTGCACTCTAGCCTGGGTGACAGAGGAAGACCCTGTCTCCAAAAAAAAAGAAAAAAATAATATGTTCTTAAGTGGAGTTTTGAAAGGTGGGCAGTACTTGTGTGAGGTAGTTAGAACCATGGCATTTATGGCCATTTGCATGTGGTGCAGCTAGGTATGGAAGATTATGTAAAGTAGTTCAGGCCAGGCACAGTGGCTCAAGCCTGTAATCCCAGCACTTTGGGAGGCCGAGGCGAGGGGATTGCCTGAGCTCAGGGGTTCGAGACCAGTCTGGGCAACTTGGGGAGACTTTGTCTCTACAGTAAATCAAAAAATTAACCAGGTGTGGTAATGCATGCCTGTCGTTCCACTTGGAAGGCTGAGGTGAAAGGATAGCTTGAGCCCAGTAGGTTGAGGCTGCGGTGGCCGTGAGCATGCCACTGCAGCACTCCAGCCTGGGCGACAGAGTGAGACTCCAACTAAAAAAAAGAAAAGAAAAGAAAAGTAGCTCAGC
Organism: Tarsius wallacei; assembly: GCA_963574415.1. Classification (NCBI taxonomy): domain Eukaryota; kingdom Metazoa; phylum Chordata; class Mammalia; order Primates; family Tarsiidae; genus Tarsius; species Tarsius wallacei. Next base: position 6,546 of record CAUYQG010119424.1, on the reverse strand, counting down.
ATAATTAGAACGCAAGAGGCAATGGGCAAGATGTGACATTGGAGTGGTAGAAATGGGCCAGGTCATGGAAGCCTTATGCTACGGATGTTGGACTTTATCATATGAGCATTTAGGAGCCTCTGAAGGTTTTTTGTCCCCTTAAGTAATAGTTTTATTGAGATATTATTCACATACCATGAAGTACACTTTTAAAGCATACAATTAAGTGATTTTTTAATATAGTCACAAAATTGTGCCCCATTATCACTGTCTTATTACAGAACCTTTTTATTACCTCATAAAGAAATCATTTGCCTGTTTACATTCACTTCCTATCTCTCTGCCTCTAGCCTTGGCAACTACTAATCTACTTTCTGTCTCTGTAGACTTACCTTTTCTGGACTTTCTTATGAATGAGATTTTGCAATATGTGCCCTTTTGTGTCTGACTTCTGTGAAGAATTTTAAGCTGGAGAGTGATAATATGAATTTTGTATTTAGAAAATTCAATCTAATGGCAATATGCTGAACAGAATAGAGAGGGCAGGAAGAATAAAAAGGGAGCGCCGGGCTCGGTGGCTCAGCCTGTAATCCTGCGCCTTTGGGAGGCTGAGGTGAGTGGATTGCCTGAGCCCGTGGGTTCGAGACCTGCCTGGGCAAGCAAGACCTCATCTCTACAATAAATCAAAAAATTAGCTGCCTGTAGTTCCAGCTACTTGGAAGGCGGAGGCAGAAGGATCGCCGGAGCCCAGCGGGTCGAGGCTGCGGTGGCCGGGAGCAGCCACTGCACTCCAGTCTGGGCAACAGAGTGAGACTCCCACTCAAAAAAAAAAAAAATACTGATTATTTTAAAAAATGGTGTAAAGTTACAGGCATTACAGCAAATCAGAAATACTTATTTTAGCTCTAGACAGAATATCAGCTCTCATCCTGATATGGTAGAAAACTATTTTGTTTCCATCACCAGCTCATTTAAAAAGAAGAGGAAGCTAAATTTAATCTAAAAATGAGGACATGGGAAGTTAAATTTTCACTTGTCAACTGAAGCAAAAGTGCTTTGAGTGCACTAAAAAAGTTGTATGAATTTTTTTCTATAACAAAAGTATAATGTGAACTAGACTAAAAACCATGTTCTCATTCATTCGATTCAAAAGAAGAAATACATATGTGTACTCACATATTTGTCAGTCCGTATTTCAGTGTTATGCAATTTAATGGATATTCAGTTAAAAATTCATGATTGTCTATTGAGCAGTCTCAGAAAGTCTTACCTGCAACAAATGTAAACAAACCTAATTGCTTTGTATGTCATATCAGGTCAAACCAATTTGGTGCATAATATTTTCTGGGTTTTTAGTAAACTCCAAAATTTTAGAAATATGTCTAAGATCTAGTAACCCTATTTCTCAAGGTCTTTTCCAGGCCAATGAAGAAATGAAGAATGACCCCACAGTCTCGTTGTTTGCATAGAATTGCTTTGTGTGTTCAATATCACAATTGTATCGTATTTATATGTAGTATAGATGCATGGCATGTTTGCATTTGGGAAAGATATTAATTTCTCTTTCTTCAGAACTATCCACTAGCTTCTTTGATTCAAGTTGTTTTCTCAAAAACATACTTGATTTTCCTGAACTCAAATAAACCATGAAATTTCAGTTGTTTTTTAGAATTGTAAACAAATAGTATGCGGAATTATACGACTATGTTTTTTATTGAATATTCTAATTCAGTTTTTAAACTCATGACTGAATTAATACTCTTGAACAATGAAACATTTCTTTTTTTCCCCTATCTCACAATGAGGATAAGTCTGATTATCTGGCAAACAAGTAGTGCACCAGAGCCTCAAAGTCACTGTACACATAACAGATGTCATCAACTCATTAGCCAAACAGTATGAGTTCTGTGATTGAAGATTGTATCAGATAATCAAGGGGCAGACAATCCATTTGCCAACAGTATAATACAGGGACTATTTATAAGATGAGGGCAGGATTACAGGAAACTGTAAGGGTCAGAGGAACATGCTAGAAATAGGAACAGTGGGGTGTGATTATTACTCCCAGGCCTATAGGGATAACAGAATGAAGCAGTTGCCAGAATGTCAGAGAGAAAGAGAGAAGTGGGTGCGGGAGAAAGCACGCGCGCACGATGCAGAGAAATGCTGTCAGCTCACCACTTCTGTTCAGTCTCCTGAGGGTCTCCCAATCGGGTGGACCCAGTCCTAAGTCTAAAGGGAAGGGAGAATCCAAGGATCCGTTGAAGTAGAACCTACAGGTCATCCTAGCTAGCACACAGAAGGGTGAAGCCGATGTCTGGAGGAGGGAAAGGCAAATGTCCTACACAGCAGTAGAACTACAACTTAGTGGCCTGGGGTTTTGACTCCTGACCCTGAAGATGCCAACAATAAATTGTGAGCTCAAACTTCCTGGAACTCATTCATTCCTTTTTTACCGTTGAAAAGCATTGCTCTAGTAAGATAGAAAAAGGTGAGTAAGATTAACTAGATGCAAACATTCAAGCACCTAAGTCACATCTGAAGTGATTTCACCAGTAAGAAGAAAATATGGCTCTTGGGTCATTACTTCCATGTGCTCTTTCAAACAAAGTGTAGGATCCATCAGTAGTTGGCCAATTACTATGTCTGAGTATATGCCATAAAGAGAAAGTAGATTCACTGATTCATATATTCCATGGCCAACCTTAGGGAAAATGTGCCAGGCTGACTGTGTCAGGCTCCATGGCACTAACCCTTAGACCGACCAAATACAAGAAGCATCATCTTAAGAAAAATGTTTAGCTTGAGTACATTAAGTTAAACATTGGGTCCTATATTTAATTATGACATTTCTTCCAGAACTCACTTTTTCATATATCCAAAGCACAAGATTCAATATGCAATGGAGTTTTTATGGCTATTCTCCATGTAACCAAAATATCTCACTAATAAAAGAAATAAAATTGGATGAACAATCAAGTTTCTTTAGATATAGCCTATGCACAAGAAGAGTTAAGGTCTTTCTAACGTACAGTCACAAAATTTAAGTCTTTAAAAAAACTGAACTTTTTTTACTCCATTTACAAAATATTTTTCTAATGGATTGGGTTTTATTATTAAGTCACCTCATTTACTACTTTAAGATCGTCATGCATATATTCGCTTCCAAAAAAGTGCTTTTTAGCTGACTCTTTGTGTAATTCCCTGTCCAACAAAAGCATCTTTTTTTATTATCATTTTTAAGATGTGGGGAACAATTCAGGATTAGGTATGCAAATGGTCATTGTACAGGTGAGTTTGGGCCTCCCTTTGGCCCCCACTTTGCCTGGTTTGAGACCAGGTACCCTTATGGATGTTGTGTCCCTCCTCACACCCCCACCCCAGCAGTATCCCGCTACTGTCAATCCCTTTCTTATAGTATTAGGGCAGATGTTATGAGTATTAGGGTCCACTTAGGAGTGAGATCATATGGTACTCTGTTCTTTGTTCCTGTGATAGATCACTGAGTATGATAGACTCTAAGTCCATCCAAGTTGCTGCGAAGTCCACGTTTGTCCTTCTTTATGGCTCTGTAATATTCCATCATGTATATGTACCACATTTTTTAATCCAGTTCAGTTTTGATGGGCAGCACAGTTGGTTCCATGTTTTTGCTATTCTGAATAGTCATGCCTGTGCAGGTATCTTTTTTCTAGAATGATTTGAGTTCCTCTGGGTATATTCCCAGTAGGGAGATTGCTGGGTCATATGGAAGGTCAGTTTCTAGTTCTTTCAGAAATTGCCACACTGTATGTACTAGTTGCATTCCCACCAGCAGTGTAGAAGCATTCCTTTTTCTCTGCATCCTCACCAGCATCTGTTGTTTATTTCATTAATGATGGCCATTCTTACTGGGGTTAAGTGGTATCTCAATGTGGTTTTGATTTGCATTTCTCTGATGATTAGTGAGGCTAAGCACTTTTTAATGTGTCTGTTGGCTGCCTGTATATTTTCTTTTGAGAAGCATCTAGTCATGTCTTTTTCCCACTTTTTAATGGGGCTGTTGTGGTTTTGTTTTTTTTTTTTTTTCCTTTTGGCACGTTTGAGCTCCTTGCAGATCCTGGATGTTAGGGTTTACTATAACTGAAAATCTAAGAGAATCTGTCAATAACCTGCTTTCACTGGTGAAGGACTTTGGTAAAGTCTCAGGGTACAAAATAAAAGCACAAAAGACAGTTACATTCTTATAGAACCAAATAAAAAGTACAATCCTATTCACAATAACCAAACAAAACAATGAAATATCTCAGCAGCTTCCTAACTAGAGAAGTGAAAGGCAATCACAATGAAAACTACATAACACTGCTCAAAGAAATCCAAGAAGACACAAACAAATGGAAAAACATTCCATGCTCATGGATAGGAAGAATCAACATTGTTAAGATGTCCATCCTACCAAAGGTAAACTACAGATTCAACGCAATACTCATTAAATTACCAACATCATTCTTCTCAGACCTGGAAATGCCAATACAGAAATTCATATGGAAACATAAATGACCACAAATAGCCAAAACAATCCTTAGCAAAGGAAACAAAGCAGGAAGTATTATACTTACAGACTTCAAACTTTACTATAAGGCTATAATAATCAAAACAGCCTGGTATTGGTACAAAAATATGCATACAGACTAATGGAGCAGGATAGAGTTTCCAGAAGCAAAACCTCAATTCCTCAGCCAACTCTTCTTCAACAAAGTCTCCACCAACAACCACTGGGGAGAGAAGAACCTTTTCAGTAAATGGTGCTGGCAAAACGGGCTGATCACATGCAAAAGACTGAAACAGGACTCATACCTATCACCGTACCCAAAAATCAACTCTAAGTGGATCAAAGACCTAAACGTAAAACCTCAAACCATAAGAACTTTAGAAAATGCAGGAGACACTCTTACAGAAATTGGAACTGACGGACAACTTTCGATCAGAACCCCAAGTGCCCATGCCATAAGAGCTAAGATTAACAAGTGGACCTCTCGTCAAGCTGAAAAACGTCTGCAAAGCAAAAGAAACCATCAAAAGAGCAGGAAGACAGTCCACAGGCTGGGAAAAAAATATTTACCAACTATGTATCTGACAACAAGAGCATCTTAAAGTCAGGGTCTCTGTAGGGCTCTGTGACAATCTGAGCTGGGAGCAACAGGGAGTGAGTGCCGTGTGGTGGCAGCTGTGGAAACACAATGTTATCCACAAACTTCCGAATTCCCACATTACCTGACCCTGGAGTAAGCCTCACCCATCAACTTAGATCCCTAGTAACTTGTGAAACTCGGTGCACACCACAGGTGAGCAGATCTCTTTTATAGGACTATTTAAAAGGTAGTTGAGTTCAGCTAAAATCAACTATTTCTATCTGAAACAAATTTTAAAAACTAGGCCTTTTGTTTATGTTTCGAAGTAAGATTTGCAATCATAAACAATTGAGTTCAGCTAAAATCAACTATTTCTATCTGAAACAAATTTTAAAAACTAGGCCTTTTGTTTATGTTTCGAAGTAAGAGTTGCAATCATAAACAATTCTGCACTTTAGTGAAAATAAAGCATATTATTCTTATGACTGTCAATAGCAGGTGGTTTTTATTCTCAGGGCCATAGTTGCATTTTTAAACTTAGTTTCTACATTTCATAGACATAGTTAATGTGATGGGTTTTAGAATTAAATCAGGTTCCTAGGTACTACAATTTTTAGAAACCTTGTTGAACTTGACAATTACCTTGATTAGAATTACCACACTGTTTTTGTGATTCTATGCCTCCTCATTTGCATGTTTTGTAAACTAATTTGTGGTATTATTAGCTACCTGTATTCACTTCTAGATTATCTACTTAGACAAGTAGGTGCATTTTTATATACTCCAATGGTCTAGCACACTGCTTTGCATCTAGTAGAAACTCACTAAATTACTTTATCAGTTCAATCAACATCTTAAATCTGAATTATTTGGCTACAGTTACCTCTCACTTTATAAAACACATATAACTTTTAAAAATTTCTTCCAAAATACTTCTATAAAATAGTACTTTTCTCCATTGAAAAAGTTAGGTCTTTATTCTGAGTAAAAATCTACAATTGATGTGGTTGAAAATTTTAGATACAACAACTTTTGCCATCACGGGTGCTATAGTTCAAATGCTCCTGCGTGAGCTTCAAAATTTGACATGAGCAATACCATCTTTTCCAAGAAGCCTTTCTTTGAACATATTTTTCTCTGAAATCTTATTAGAGTAAAATGGGAATAATATTTTATAGATTATCTACTATATTATGTAGTGTTTTAATGTTTGATAATTATTTTATGTCTGCAACTATTTTCTTAGTAGTGAAATAAGTCTTTTTGCAGGGGAGGTGATCTGCCAGATTCTGCCAGGAAGTGCCTCGCATCAAGGTATATAATAATTCCTGTTGGCTGATATATTGGTACTGTCTCCCTTGTTTATCCTACCTCCCTCCCAGCAGGAGAAATAGTTCTATTATCTGGAAATACTTTGACTTCTAGAACTCACCTTGACTTCCTATTCTTCAAAGTC
>CAUYQG010119421.1:0-50135 GCA_963574415.1 Tarsius wallacei | reverse complement strand
GGTGGGAATATAAAGTAGTGTAACATCTGTGGAAAGCAGTGTGGCGATTCCTAAAAGGTCTAAATATCAACCTCCCATATGACCCCACAATCTCCCTACTGGGAATATACCCTGAAGAACTCAAATCACTTTATAAAAAAGATACCTGCACATGTATGTTTACTGCAGCATTGTTCACAATAGCAAGAACCTGGAAGCAACCATGCTGTCCATCAAAAGAGGATTAGATTTAAAAAATGTGGTACATATACACAATTGAATACTATGCAGCCATAAAAAAGAACAAAATCATGAATTTTGCAGCAACCTGGATGGAACTAGAGTCTATAATACTGAGTGACCTCTCATAGAAACAAAGAACTGAGTATCACACATTCTCACTCATATAGTAGACCTTGATCATCCAATGTATTACCATAAGAAAATGACTGACAGTGGTGGGAAACTATGGGGGGGGTAGAGAGATGGGATTAATGGTAGTAAATATCTGTCTGGGGATGGGGAGACACCTCTTATCAACAAGGGTACCTGAACGAAGCATATTTGTATACCTAAACCTTAACTGTACCCCACAATATCATAATAAAAAATGTTAAATTAAAAAAAAATCTTATGACAACTGTCAGGCTCCCTCTGTGATGTTTTCCCATGGCTTCAGCTCAGGCCTGCGGCCCCTCCTCAGGGCATACAGAAGCACTTAGGATACACTTTGAACATTGAACTTACTTCTGGCTACAGCTTATGTTTGTTTTCTACTCTTGTCCTATTTTCCTCATCTACTTTTTGAAGATTTTATAATTTGTGAGTCAACATAATCAACCTTAAGTCCTATCAGAGCAAATCAGGGATGGAAATAAGTAAAAGATGACATCTTCTTTGGTGAAAATGGTGAATAGTTTAACAGCTTAAATTCTTCCCAAATAATTTATGATCTTAATGAAATTCCTATCAAAGCACCGTTTTGGAAGTAGACAACATAATTTCAAATTAACTTTATAAAACAAGGCGATGAAAATACCTGGGAAATGTCGAAAAGAACGAGTGAGGAGGTAACTTTCTATAGCACATGTTTAAACATTTGTAGAACTAAAATTGTTAAAAATATGAGCTCTATACAATTCTGTCCAGAGAAATTAATAAAAAGACACAAGATAATATAGGGTAAAATAATTAGTATGACTTAATGTGGAATGAATAAATCTCTTTCCACCTGGTTTGAAGAAAATATTTAACCTCATACCATACAGCTAAATTAATTCTAGATGCCTTAAATAATTAATTTTTGGAAGACTAACATACAAATCTAAAAACTATATGTTGGGTTAAGCTTTGTGAGTGGCAATGCTTGACCTAGAAGCAATGAGAAAACACACATAGTCTGCCTGTTCTCCTAAGAGGAGACAGAAGGATAACATGCAATAAAGATCAGTGAAAGGACGACAGTCGTGTTGTTGGACAGCAAGGGGTAGTTGAGAGGACATTTGCAATTTTAAAAAGAAAAGATTTGCTGACATGGTGACATTTGAGGAAAAACCTTAAGGAGGTAAGAGCAATTCACATGGCTCTGCTGGGGAAGAATCTTCTGGCAAGTGCAAGTGTCCTCTGTGCACCCCAGGAACAACAAGTAGGCTGGGCAGCAGGACCCAGTGGGCAGGGCGGGAATGGGGAAGACAAGAGCACCAAGGAACAGATGACAGAGAGGACATGGTTGTTATCCTGGGGCAAACAGGACCACCGGAAGCTAAACAGAGAATTTACTCGATAGCCCTTGTGGGCTAAAAAGTAGGTCTGGCTATTGGGTTGGAAACAGATATAGCCAGGAAGGCAGAAGTAGGAAGACCTGGCAGGAAGCTTTTGAAATAATCCAGGAAAAGGGTGATGGTGCCTGAGACAAGGAAGTGGAAGAAAGTGAAGGGAACTTGCAAAAAGCTCTGGATGCATTTTGAAGTCAGAGCTTACAGGAGTGTGATGAAGGGTTTGGTACATGAGGCCATTAGCTGTGCAAACTCTGCAGCTGGGCCCTGAGTGCAAATCTCAGCCCTGAGATGTGCTAGCTGTATCCCCTGAGCAAGTGATCTTGTCTCTCCACCTCAGTTTCTACATCTTTAAAATATGGGGAAAAAACCAGGGCTATTTTGAGGATTTAATGAGATTACTGACATCAAGTGCTTAGAATAGTGCCAGGCACATAGTAATGACTAGATACAGTATTAGTATTATATAGCATATTTATTAGATTCAGGGTATGAGTGTTGAAGCAATGCTGACATTGGAAAATACTTAAGAACAAAGTTAAAGTGTTAGGTAGAAAATATCTTGTAAAAAAATTATAGCATAATCCAGATTATGCACTGTAAATTATTTACACAAAAACAGTCTAAAAGAAAAGATCTTGAAACAGATCCTATGAACAGCTCTAGAGAATAGGACAGGCACACTTCCTTGTATTGTGCTTTTCTTTACTGCACTTTGAGGATACTGAGATTTTTAAAATAGAAGGCTTCCGGCAACCCTGAAACGAGCAAGCCTTTAAGGCCATTGTTGAGACCTACTCCTCAGAAAAACAACAACAACAACAAAAATCTTTCAAAATATTACTGCTCATTGACAAATGCCCCTGGTTACCCAAGAACACTGATGAAGATGCACAGACACATTGATGTTTCCATGACTGCTAACACAGAGTCATTCTGCAGCCCATAGATCAAAGAGTAATTTTGACATTCAAGCCTTGTTATCTGAGGAATACATTTTGTAAGGTGATTGTTGCCATAGATACGGATGGATCTGGGTAAACTGGAAACCTTCTGGAAGGATTCATTATTCTCGATGCCATTAAGATCATTCATGATTCATGAGAGGAGAAGGTCAAATATTAACATCAACAGGAGTTGGAAAGAAGTTGATCCCAGCCCTCAGGGATGACTTTGAGGAGTTCAAGGTTTCAGTGGAGGAAGTCACTGCAGGTATGGTGGAAATACCAAAAGAACTAGAACCAGAAGTGTGGCTTGAGAACGCAAGTGAACTGCTGCAGTCTCATGGATGAGCAAGGAAAACATGCTTTCTTTGTTTTATTTTTATGTTTTGTTTTGCTTTTGTTTCAGATGGAGTCTACTCCTGGGGAAGATGCTATGAAACTAAGTATTGAAATGACAGCAAAAGATTTAGAATATTACACAGACTTAGTTGATAACACAACAGCAAGTTTTGAAATGATTGACTCTAATTTTGAAAGAAATCCTGCGGTGGGTAAAATGCTATCAAACAGCATCACATGCTGTAGAGAAATCTTTTGTGAAAAGAAGAGCCAGAGGTTCTGGCAAATGTCATTATTGTCTTATTTTCAGCAATTGCTGCAGTCACCCCAGCCTTCAACATCCACCACCTTAAACACTCGGCACCATCAACATCAAGGCAAGATCTTCCACCAGCAAAAAGATGACGACTTGCTGAAGGCTCAGATGGTTGTCAGCAGTTCTTCACAATAAAGTATTTCATAATTAAGATATATATATATATATATTTAGGCATAATGCCATCGCACACTTAATAGAATACAGTATAGTGTAAACATAATTTTCATATGCCCTGGGATACAAAGCAATTCACGTGACTCGCTGTATTGCAATATTCACTTGGTTGCAGTGGTCTAGAACCCAGCCCAGATATCTCTGAGGTATGTCTGTGTCTCATTTGTTTTCTTATTATTTCCCAAACTTTATTTATTTATTTATTTTTTGAGTTGGAGTCTCACTCGGTCGCCCAGACTGGAGTGCAGCGGCCGCTCCCGGCCACCGCAGCCTCGACCCGCTGGGCTCCAGTGATCCTTCCACCTCAGCCTTCCGAGTAGCCGGAACTACAGGCGCGCGCTACCACGCCTGGCTAATTTTTTTGATTTATTATAGAGATGAGGTTTCGCCTGCCCAGGCGAGTCTCAAACCCGCGGGCTCAGGCAATCCACTCACCTCAGCCTCCCAAGGCGCAGAATTACAGGCTGAGCCACCGAGCCCGGCTCCCAAACTTTTAATAATAAAGATGTGTCTCCTTGTATAATCATAAAAATGATACTAATTTTTTAGAAAAAAATCATCATCATTAAAAATGAAACAAAAGTCATAAAAGTAAAAGGGAAGGAAGTCTATTTTCCCGAGCTAACTGGACAAGAGTTGTAAGAGAGGAGGAAAAGTCCATGCAAATGTGGAGAAAGATTACACGAAGTAGTCTCAACCCAACTCTGGTGTACTCAAGTTCAAAGACGGGATGCTCTCGGGGTCTCGGCACTACCTCAAGGTCCAGGATAGACCTTGATAAAACAGCAGCAAGTTTTGAAAGGATTGCCTCTAATTTTGAAAGAAATTCTGTGGTGGGTAAAACACTATCAAACAGCATCACATGCTATAGAGAAATCTTATGTGGGAGGTGGTGTCTCTCGAGAGTCCTCCAGGTAACCACCCACAGCTCCCGTGATCAGGAAACCTTGCCCCTCATCCTGGGATGAACCCAGGTTGAGGAAGATGGAAGGGAAGGCACCTGTGTGAAGAAGAGGAAGGCTTGCCCACATTTGCGTGGTGTCGTTGTAGAACCAGGAATCCCTGAATGTTAAACCAGAAATCACTCAGTGGGTTATCCAGCCTCAGTTCTCATCTTAAAATCAGGAAAATGAAACCCAGTGAAGTGACAGGGACTAATCTGAAGTTACACAACTGCTGAGACACACAGTTAGATAATACCACAAATTTCATGGGTGCCTTTTTAAAAAAATCCCATCTTAACACTGTTGGAAACTCAGGGTGGTCAGTACCTAGAAGTGACATTGCAGCACTGCAACCTCAAAGGCTTCCAAGTTGTGAAAGTACCGATCTTGGTATTGTTTTCACAACATTTGATAATAACATCTAATCTCTGAGAACAGATCATATGCCTATTATAGTAACTTCACATTTTGATATAGTGCTTAGCTCATTTCTAATGTCCAAAAGTTGTTAAATAAATGCCCAGTATCCACTGCTTGATAGTTATGAATGGTTCTTTTCCCTTTCTTGGCTTAGACATCTCCAGGAATGAATTGCTACCCTCAGCTTCACTGGAAGCAAAAGACTAACAAATTCAAATCCCAGAAGAGACCACGTTAAACAGGGCGTCTCTTTTGTCGCATTAAATTCATGCACGTCTCTGAGCTCTATCCTCAGCTGCACCCCTGTACTCAGTCCCCGGGCCCTTCCCCATCCCCAGCGTCTCCTGCTTTCCATCTGAGATTCAACTGCAACCCTCCCGGTGTCCCCATGGGGCTCACTGCCTCGTGCTCTCCTCCTTTGTCATTCGTGTGTGTATTCACCTGGTCCACAAATATTTCTCAAGCCCAGACACATGCAAACTCTAGTGCAAGAAGCTTTGGGTAAGAACAAGGAAAACGTGGCATGTCATCAGAGACACTTCTTCCCTACTTCCAGCTCAGCCCTACATGCTGCAGGGTAAACTGTAGCAATTAAAGATGGCTTTGCAAAAGCTGGGCACACTGAGTAGTGACCAGGGTGATAATGATCAATAGTGATTCAGAATCAAGGAGTTCAAGTTGCTGGAATCTATCAGACAAGGGGACTGACTAACAGAACCATTTGCACAATATAAGCATCAATATGAATTCAACTTGGTGGAACCAGGCAAGCAAGCAACCCTGCAGGGTCAGGCCAGAGAGAATGACCAGAATTGTTAAAATCTGGGTGTTCTATGTCAATGGAGGTTAAGATGACCTCCCAAGGGAGGCTATGTGATGAGGGAGCCAGCAATGGAAGAAATCCCCAGCACACGACTTCCTATGTAAGGACAGAACACCTCAAATCCAAGGCCATAGTCAGGCCATAGTCCAGGTCTTGCTACTAGCCTGTGGCAATGACTCACTCAGGTCCAGGCAGCAGGTCTCTCTTGGAACAAACAGCTAACAGCACCTTCTACACACTCAGCCTGAAGCACTCCCCAGCCCTCCAAGCCCCTAGTAAGTCAGAGCAATTACTCAGAGTGAAGTACGAGAGATAATTACTACTGGATAAGATGTGGTGGTGTTAATTTTTAAACCACATCCCAAACCACATGGCAGAGAACAACAAAATCAGGTTGACCCATGTGCACTAGAAAACACTTGAAAAGGCCTTTAAACAGAGGGAGAGAAAGAAAGACAGGGTGAGAGGGAAGGAGAAAAAGAGGGGGAGGAAGAGATGGAGTGTGGGAGGGAAGGAGTGAAGGAGAGGAGAAGGGAAGGAGAGAAGAAAAGAAGGAAGGAAGGGAGGGAAGGAAAGGAGGGAGAGAGGGAAGGAGAGAGGGAGAAGAGGAAGAGGGAGAGAAGGAGGGAGGAAAGAAAGGAGGGAGGGAAGGAGAGAGAGATACAGAGGGAGGGAAAGAGGGAGGAAGGAATAAAAAGGAAGGAAAGAAGAGACTGGTGCACAGTGCTTGCCGTGTCCCTGGTATCACCGTTTCCACCAAGCCCCACATCAGTCGACCTCTTCACTTGCCTGAGTCAGCATCCCTCCACTGTGAAATGGGGATGACCATTCTGGCCATTTCAAAAAACAACTGGCTATTTGTGGGGAAAATTATTTGAGACGACACAATTATGCACCTTGTAATGAGATTAGATTCTAGCTGGATTAAATATTAAAAGGTAGAGACTGAAAAAAATGAAGATACAATACTCATGAATATTTATAGTATTTGGATGAAAATGTCATAAGCATAATAACAAAAGCATTAACTGTAAAGAAAAAGATTGAGACACCATATGGAACAAAGAGAACCCCCACTTCATAGCAAAAATCTCATAAGGTTCATAGGTGTCTCTACAGATACTAAGAAGACACCATTAGTGATTTTTATGCTACAATATTCTTCCTGGCCTCTGGGGTTATTTTACATGTGCGGTTATTATTTAATCCACACCACACACTTGGAGGTGAGCGGGCCTTTTGGCTCTCAGACTTAAAAATGCACAAACTGAGTCTCAGAGCTGAGCTGCCGGCTGACTAGTGTGACTTTTAGGGAAAATAGGAAATAGTTGCTATTTCTGCATTAATCACTCTGTCTAGGTTTGCAATGATACAAAAACAGGGATAAACTGGCCAACATCTTATTTTCCCTCAATTTGCATTTTACAGATGATCCTAATAACTTGGAAGAGAATCCTCGCTAAAGGAAAATGATACTGATGAGGAAATCTGTGTGCTGACCAGAGTCACTAATCATCACCAAGCATTGACTGTCATCACCTGGGCTCTTTTATTTTCTGATATGGGATTATTGTCGTAAATAATGCTGTTGTCAAGAATAAAATCTTCCAGTGACAGTGTGGAAAGGAATTATCAGTATGACATATTGTTGCTGTATTTCCAAAAGATGTGACATTTCAACATTTGCTTTTTTGGGTAATGTTTTCTATCATATAGAGGTATACAGAGATGTTTAATTAACCTACATGGATAGAATGACGCATTTCCCACAAATTATAATAAAAAAGCAAGAAAAACAAATTATTTCCCAAATTAAAATATCGCCATGAAAGTTAACTTTATCATATGCTTCCCCATTGGGACAAAATCCAAACACAACAGAATTAAGCCCACCAAAGAACCTCACAATATTTATCCCTTATATCATATGTTCTGTGAATCTGGCTGGTCCTTCCCCTGGGCTCTACACTTAGGAGAGACAAACCTCCCAAGCCCTCCACTGACCATCTCAACCGCAGACTGGCTCGTGGGGCTTCTTTCTAAAACACACAGGCTCCAAGTGCTGTGCTGCTCTGCTGAGAAGCCAGAAGCTCTCATCTAGGGGCAAGAACTCCAGTTTCCTGGGGAAGTAGAAGCCACATGTGGAGCTCACCCAGGGTGTTTCTCTGAGCTTGCATAACTGTAGTGTCAGTTTTGGAAAGCTTGTGAAGTATTGGAACAGGCTTGTCACGGCTAGGGCTTTGAGTTTATGCTTGTGGAATGGCTTCTCTGGAATTTTCCATCAAATAAGATGACCTTGCTGAAAAAGATGATTTTATGATCAATGGCATGCATGTAGCTGCTCTGCAGGCATTCTTAGTTGCATTCTGGGAAGCAATGTCCATCCAATGGCTGAGGATGGTGTTGTCCTCAGGAGAGGCAGCTGCTTCCTACTGAGTGTTAGGTGGGCAAGATCACTGCTCTTAACCATGTGTACATCAGAAGCACTAAAAAATGTTTTTGGAGCAAGACCTAGAGTACAAATCAAGAAACTTAGCGCCTGTTCAAAGACCACAGACCTTGCTATCCATTCTGAGAAGTGGGGATTTGAGTTTCTTCTTCCAGATAGTCTTTGTAAACTCACTCCTTCCATCTTAAGCAAAGATCTCTCTCTTGTCCATAGCATATTCTGACTTCTGGTATACCCAGAAACACCAGGACTATGGCATAATACTGCTTATTAAGTTTAAGTCAACAACCCAGTCTTTCTGTTTTTTAGTAAAACCAACAGTTGAGTGAAATATGTTAACTTATCTGTCACCAAAATCCAACAGAGAAAAGAAATGCTTTCTGTGGTAGCAGACTGATGCATATGTGGAATCAATAAAAGGAAGTAAAGTAACAGAGGTGATTTAAACTTTGTCACATTTAGAAAACTCATGTTTTGGCAGCAATGTGGATGAACAGCAATCTTGGGATTCCATAGTGAGGAATTATGTTTCCAATGATTAGTTCAGAAACTGTTGTGAATTGTTTTAGTCAGAATCCTCCAGAGAAACAGAACTAATAAGATATATACATGAGAGAGAAGGAGAGAAAGAGAGAGAGAGAGAGAGAGAGAGAGAGAGAGAGAGAGAGAGAAAGAGAAATTGATTTAGCTTAAGGAATCAGCTCACATGATGTTGCAGGCTACCATGTTTGAAATTTGCAGGGAAGGCAGACAGATTGGAGACCCAAAGGGAAGAGCTGATCACAATCTTAAGTCCAAAGTCAATCTGGAGGCAGAATTCTTTCTTCTTCAGGGGATCTCAGTCTTTTCTCTTAAGTCCTTCAGCTGATTGGATGAGGCCCACCTGCATTATGGAGGGTCATCTGCTTTACTCAAAGTTTACTGGTTTAAATGTTAATCATAAAATAAAAAACACTCTTACAACACTCTGACATCTAGGTTGGTGTCAGATCAAGCAACTGCTCACCACAACCTAGCTAACTCAGTGCTTAAATTAGCCACCACATGAATTGAAATCAGGTTCAACCACAATTTTGAATATAATGATGATGTCTCTTTGTTTCGGAAAACAGCATAAACAATGGAAGTTGTTAGAAGTACTTGCAGCAGTCACCAATAGTGTTGCATGAACTGTTGCCTGTGATTCCAGAGCTTCGATAGTCTGAGTGAAGGAAGTCACTCAGACCCAGGCGGAGGGCAAGCACGTTCACACCACTTTTTTATCAAGGTAGTCACAAAGTTGCAAGGTGTTTGTTTCATGCTCCACAGGATCCTGCATAATATTAAATCAGAATAAATGACACATTTTTCAGCAAAGGAGGTAACAGTAGGCACGTGACCCCATGGATCCACTGGTCCCATCACATGTAACCCTGGAGCTACTTTGGGTCTGATAAAGAACAGAGCAGGTGATAAGCAGCAGAACAGCCTTCTGAAGTGTGGTTATGGCTCCTATTCAGACATATGTTGCAAGGTCAGGGCACCAGCCTCATGGCCTAAGATGACCTAAATTTGGGGGACAGGCCAAGGATTTAACTTTACTTATTTTTATCCCTTATACCATTCAGTGAGACTTTTTAAAGCAAAGCTAAACACACTTCCAAGTTGAAATATGCTCCTATTAGCCACAGAAACTATTGGTTGATGCATAAGTTAATAGAGTTTTTCACTTGCCCGTGGAATGCAAATGGTGCACAGTGATTGGTCACAGTTCATCACATTTGCCAATTCTAGGGTTGACTGATGTGGATCATCATGGATAAAAGCATTTAAACAGTTTTCACCAAAGCCAGATGGTCTTCCTAAACATGGAGAGTGACTCAGCTCAGAGTGGCCCTCTTTGAAATGACAAAACCATCTCATGCTGGGCTTTCCCTGATAGCATTCTCCCCACACATGGCACAAATGTCTCGAACCACCTCTGCTGCCGCCTTGACTCTGCTGTTAAACTCAAACAGAGTATGTCAGAAGGTTTGTTTTTTCCCAGCTGGCACTCCATCTTCTTTAGCCCACAAATAGCACTAACTGTCTTCAAAGCTGCAAAATGCAAGGCGTATTCACAAGCACAACATTGTCACTCCAAATGACACAATGATCAAACTCCAAACACCACAGTGTTGCCATGCCAGAAACAAACACTAAGAACTTATTCATCAACCTAAAATGGGAGTACCAGAAATGTATACACATTTTTAGAGATGTGATCTATGTATTACTTTTAGTTTGCCGTAATCAGAAATGTTTGGAAGGCAATGGTAACCACTTTGAACACCCCTTGTAATTGCAGAAGACAGACATGACTTTTACTCATCTACAATTTGAATACAGATTTTTTCTTTCTTAAAATGTGTTTACATTCTTTTGGCACCCCTGTGTTTCTAGTTTGTTTTTCTTTTTGACTATTCTGTCTCTAAATGAGGAAAGGAAGGTCAAATCTTCTTCCAGGAAGCATTCAACTCACTTCTTTTGGCCAAAGATATGTATCTTTTTAATTTTGGGGAACACCTTTGAGATATAATTCACTTACCAGTTAATTTGCCCATTTTATAGTGAACAGTTCCATGCTTTTTAGTATATCCACAGTTATGCAACCATCTGCATTATTTAATTCCAGAACATTTCCATTATCAAAATAAGAAATTAGTTTTTTTCTTTCATGGGTTTTTGGTATTTTATCTAAAAACTCACTTCTAAACTACAAGTTGTGTAGATTTTCCTGTTTTATTCTAGAACTTTTACAGTTTTGCATTTTACACTTAGCTCTGTGAAATATTTTTTCTGTGATACATTTTAAGTTATTTTTTGTAAAATGTGAGGTACATACTGAGTGTCAACTTTCTTTTTTTTTTACATATGCACTTCTAATTGTTTTAACATTATAGTATATTTAATATTATATAGTATATTTAGTATAATACCATTTGCTTTGATTACCTTTATACCTTTGTCAACTTCACTAGTCATCAAGGAAATGCAAATCAAAACCACAGTGAAGTGTGACCTCACATCTGTTAGGATGGCCGTCATAAAAAAAAAAAAGATAAGGGTGAGAGAATCAGTGTGGTGATTTCTAAAAGCTCTAAAAATCAGCCTTCCATATGACCCTGTAATCCCCCTACTGGGAATATACCCTGAAGAACTCAAATCACTCTATAAAAAAAGATACCTGCACACTTATGTTTATCGCAGCATTGTTCACAATAACAAGATCATGGAACCAACCATTCTGTCCATCAAAAGAGGACTGGACTTTAAAAATGTGGTACATATACACAATGGAATATTACGCAGCCATAAAAAAGAGCAAAGTCATGAATTTTGCAGCAACCTGGATGGAATTAGAGTTTATAATACTGAGTGATCTCTCACAGAAACAAAGATTTGAGCATCACATGTTCTCTCTCATAAGTGGACCTTGAACAACTACTGTAATACTATAAGAAAAGGATTGACAGTGGCGGGAAACTATGGGGGGAGGGACAGGGAAGGGAAGGGAGGTGGGATTAATGGTAGTCAATATCTGTCTGGGAAAAGGGGGGTACACCTCATCAACAAGGGTACCTGTACAATGAATATTTGTATGCCTAACCCTTAACGGTACCCCAAAACTTTAAAATAAAAAACATATGTTAAAAAAAAAGAAAGTGTAGGCAAGGGTGTGGAAAAAGGGGAGCCTTGTGTATGATATAAATTTGTATAGCCGTTATGGAAAGCAGTATGAAGGTTTCTTTAAAGCTTAAAAATAAAACCACCCCACTATCCAGCAATGCCACTTCAGAGTATACATCTAGCCAAAGGACAGGAAATAGGTACTGTATCCTGAAGAGATGTCCTATACTCATCACAGCATTACAATAATAGCCAAGATATAAAAACAATCTGCTTGTCAAGAGATGAATGGATAAAGAAAATATTTTGTGCATACATATATATTGCAATGAAATATTATTCAACCATAAAAAGAAGAAAATCTTGCCATTTTTGACAGTGTGGATGAAACTAGAGGAAATTACACTAAGTGAAATAAGCCAGACCCAATAGGAGAAATACTGTATGATCTCACTTATATGTGGAATCTAAAAAAGTTAACTCACAGAAGCAGAGAGTAATACAGTAGTTGCCAGGGACTGGGGGGCACAGGAGAAATGGGGAGATGTTGGTCAAAGAGTACAAACTTTCAGTTATAAGATGAATAAAGTCTAATGTATAAGCATGGTGTCTACAGTTGAATCATTCAGTATTGTTTACTTGAAATTTGCTGAGAGCAGATCTAAAGTGCCCTTACCATACATATGAGCATGCATGCATGTGCACGCACACACACACCCACACACTCACACACATATGCGCACAGCACAATGATAACGGCGTGGCAATGGGAGTGTTAATTAATTAGGGGTGACAATTGCTGCTCAGATATTTATATATCAAATAATCAAGTTGTATACCTTGGATATACACAATTTTTGCTTGTCAATAAAGCTGGAAAACAATGCATGCATCATGAATGGTGGGTCAGGTGTTATCACTTACATGAAGGATGAACTAGTAAATACTAAACCAAAAACAAAAGAAGAGGGAAAGCAAACACAATGCATAATGAGGAATGAGGAAAAAGAGTCAATCAATTAAAGCTAGTCCAGAACAGCACATACTTTAGATGGAGCAGAAGAGATAGTCAAATAGTGAATTTAACTATGCCCCATATGTCCAAAAGCCTGGAGGAAAGATTTAGTATATTAAGTAGAAACATTGGATAACAACAAAAACGCAAACTTCTAGAGATAGGAGCTACAAAACCTGAAATGAAAAATTTGCTGGATGAGCTCAGTGGCTGACTAGACACTAGAAAGGGTAGGTTAGTGAACTGGAGACCACAGCAAAAGAAACTCTGAAACAAAACACATAGAGAAAAAAACACTCAAATGAACCGAGCACCATGAGCAGTAAGGCAATTTCAAACAGCCTAACGTACATCTAATTGGAGTGTGTGAAGAGAAGTCCACAGAAAAAAATAATTTTAAAAAAATGGAAGAGATAATGGCCACTAATTATAAATAAACATATCCAACAGACTTCTTATCAAAAACAATGCAATCTTGAATACAACATCTTCAACGTCTACAAAGTTTGAAGCAAGCAAAACGCCTTGGAAGTAATACAAGAAAAAGAAAAAAGTGTTGAGCAAAATTTCTGTATCCAGGAAACACATCCTTCAGAAACAAAAGTAAAAATAAAGCTGTTTCCAGACATACAGACCATAAGAATTCATCACCAGCAGATCCACACTATGAGAAAGGTTAGAGGGTGACCTTCTGTCCAGACTGTCCAGGCAGTCCATAAAATAATACTGAATACAAATCCAGATCTATGAAAACGGCCAAAGATAGTAAGTAGTGGCTGTACATAAGTATAACATTTTTTTCTTATTTACCGCCAAGAGATCACTATTTAAGTAAGAATAAGTAAAAACAAAGTGTTGGTACTAATATATGGAAAAAAAATTCCAGGCCTGATTTACAGAGTGCATGATGGTAGCACTGCCTGAAGTTAAGATCTGCAGTGTTAGAGTTTCTTGTGATTGGCCCAAAAAAGATGGAAGAGGGTATTCTCCCAGTGGGCAAAACATCAGGTGGAGGACTTGTTTGTTCATACTGCATGAATGAAGAAATTGTCACGGGTATGATTCTATGTTGGTTCTTAGGATATGGCTTGGAAGAAGCAAGATTTGAAATTTTAGGTCAATGATAGATGATCAGGTAGATAGAAAGATAGATAGATAGACAGAAAGACAAAGATGATAAATAGATATAGATGATAGATAGACGATATATGATAGATATAGATTATGATGCAGATTATGATATGACAGATAATAGAAAGATATCGATGATAGACGATATGAGGATAGATATGCTAAATATAAGATAGGTATAGATCACAGATAGATATAGATAATAGATGATAGATAGATATAGATGATAGGAAGGTAGGTAGATAGATAGATAGATAGATAGATAGATAGATAGATAGATAGATGGCTATATATAGTACGTGAGTGGACTTAAAACAGGCACATTGTGAAGATATCTGCTCACAAAGGCATCCAGGTCAGAGAGGCTATAATTAGGTGGACATAATGATGCATGTTTCCTGCTCTTCCAGAGGGCAGAATGCAGACTTGTTAGTGGTGATTTTGCTGACCTTTACTCCTTGTCATTTCAATTCCATGTAACTCTACAATTGTCTTTATTTTAATTATTTATGCTTGAAATACAGAGAGAGGTTTATCTTTTGCTGACTGAACTCTGACATGTGCAGCATTCTGTAATGATGGTGAGCATGAAATCTTACATTCAGGGGCATAAGTCCATTTGAAAATGTACGTGGTGAGAAAGACATGGTTTAATAGCATGCTTGAATACAACAAATGTTTTCATTAATAACTTAAGCTTAATACTAATAATAATGAAAACTTAATAATAACAAAGAGTACACCTTTCTGTAATAAATGCACTTACTTCCCTTTATACTTCCAAGGGTCAGTGCCTGGAGCAAACTACTCTGTTTTGGACGCTTCCGTTTCATAGACACACAGGAGAGGATTGAGAGATTGGTGAGGGAACAGGCTGTTGAACCTCCTATTTTGAGCCTGGGATAGAGAAGACAAGGTGGGCTGGGAAATGTCAGAAACTATGAAACTACATATTTGTAAGACTATCATATGGAAGAGGTTTCTGTTGTTGTTGATGTTGTTTGTTTTTAATGCCATAAAGGCACAGGACTAAGACCAACCAAAATTTTATCACTTGAGACAAACATAAATCCAATATATAAATTCACAAATCATTGAAGGTCTCAACTCTTTCTCTTTCCTTTTGTTCCTCCTTTAATTGAGCAATCATTTTTACACAAATCTGTGCTGTTTTTTCTTCCAAAATAAAGCTCTGCTGCTTCTGCTTCTTAAAAAAAATTTTTTTTAAAGATGTGGGATACAATTCAGGGTTAGGTATATGCAAATGTTCATTATGCAGGTACCCTTGTTGATGAAGTGTGCCCTCCCTGCCCTGGCAGATACCTCTTCTTTACACCCCTTCATCTTGAAGTCTAGCCCAAGCCACCACCATCATTTCCACTGTCAGCCTCTCCTGTGCTCTGTTATCAGAGAAACCAGGGATACCTTGAAGCAGGAGTTACACTTTGGGTCTTGTCACTTCTACTGAAGACCCTCCGAAGCTTCCTGGAGGAAGGATGAATGGATACTGGACCACGTGACAGCACTCACAAGACCATTTTTGAGCCTGTTCTCTGCCACCATGGCTAGCCAGCCATCTCTCCCATATTCTATATGCTCCTGCTGTGCTGGCCTCCTTTAGTTAGCTAAGTGCTCCTTTCTAGCCAGTTGCAGTGGCTCACACCTGCAATCCCAGCACTTTGGGAGGCTGAGGTGAAAGGATTGCCTGAGACCAGGGTTCAAGACCAACCTGGGTAACTTGGTGAGACAATAAATCAAAAAATTAGCTGGGTGGGATGGCCTATGCCTGTAGTTACAGCTACTTGGAAGGCTGAGGTGGAAGGATCACCTGAGCCCAGCAGGTAGAGGTTGCAGTGGCTATGAGTATGTCACTGCACTCCAGCCTGGGCAACATTGAGACTCTGACTCAAAAATAACATAAAATAAAATAAATGCCCCCTTCTGGCCTGTGGACTTTTCCCATGATGTTTCCTCTTCTGGAGTAATCCTGTCTGAACTTTTCTCCTGCCTATTTCTTACTTACCCTATTTGGTCTCAATGTAAGTTGGCGGTTCTATGCCAGGGTGATTTGGTACTATCTTGCAATATTTTTATTGTTGCAACTGGGATGGGGCTATTGGGAGTTAGTAGGTAGAAGTTAGGAAGATGCTCAACATTCCACGATGTGTCTTCCCTTCAGCAAAGCACTGTCTGGAATGTCAATAATTCCAGGGCTGAGAAACTCTGGTTTACCTCTGACTTTCTCAAAGTCTTCAGTCAACATAAAATTAATTCATCTCTCTCCGTCTCATGCTGTGCTGATCTTTTCTGCAGCAAGTCACCTAAATGTTCTATTGTGTATTCAGTTCTGCATCTATGTGTTTAATAGCTGCTTCCCCATTAGACTGTTCTATGAGAACAGGAAATGTATCTATTTTGTTTCACCACTATTAATTCAGTGTGTGGCACAATATCTAGCCTACAGTAGAATAGCAATAATAATTGTTTAATGAATTATTGAGTTAGTTTTATTACTGAATAGAACACTATTTTAGAAACCAGGTGGAAACGGTCATTTGACAATTTGTAATTCAAGTCCAGAAAAAAAATGTAGCCAGGACTAAGACATACAAATAGCCAATTAAAGTACATGGTACATTAAAATAATATCCTAAAAGAGTTAAAAAGTAATGTGCTGGATAAATTCAGAGGAAGAAATGAATACTTCTGATGAATTTGGAGTTATGAAGCAGTATCATTTTCTTCCTTATCTTCTTCACTATCATTTCTGAAAAATAATTAATTGACCCACAAAATAGGAGTTATCTCTGGGCTGTAAGGTGACACATGGCTTAACTGACCATGTGAGTCACATTATCAAGTGGTAAGTTTTTAGACTCTGTACTATCAATTTTTTTCCACAGTTACAGACAAATGAGTTTAGAGTAGAAACTTGAGTTATTTGGGCTCAAAATAATAATTCTATCTAATAACGGTCATGCTGAAATTGTTCAAGAAACCAGTCATGGGGTTGTGAGAAGCCAGAGCCCTTCTATTTATCCTGGATCCCAATTCTTAGACCCTGATAGGATGCAATCATTGCTCATTTTCATGGGATATGTTTTAAATATTGGCTAATTAATATAACGATTTCAAGTTGGAAATTTAAGGTTATTTGGATCATATTGATTCTTGGTTATACTTTCCAGTTGTGTGTATGGGGGTACATATTGTGTGTGTGAATATATATAAATATCCCCCACATACATGTGACCCCATATACAAAAACACACATGCACATCTCTCTTACCACAGACATAAACCAGGCCCTATGCACTTAATATTCAGTAAAACAGTTGTTTGGATCTTCAAGAAGCCGAGGTTTTAGGGCTCTACTTTTCTGGTTCCTTGAAGGTTATATTAGCTATTTGGACTATTGGTCCCTGATTTAAATGCAATGCAATGTGTCTTGGCCAACTGTCTCCCAGTCTCTACACAAAGCACTCAACAATCCTTTGCTCTCTCTTGGAATCTTTGACATCAATTTTTTTTTCTACTTTAACTCTTTAACTTAAACTTTACAGAGGAAATAGAAGTCATTGGTGGGAGCTCATGTTGACCAACAATACAACGCTATGGCCGGCTCTACCAACCTGCCTGTCTGTCCACCAGTCCCTTATTTCTTACCCCACAGAGGAGTTATTCCTCCTTCCTCCTAAAGGCAAATTCCCTTGTGGGCTCTGAAGTACCTTTCTTCCTGTTTCTCACTTTCTGGGACTCCTAACACATATTGATATGTAAAACCTTTGTACTAGACTTTTTCCATTTCTGGGGTAGAGGACCCCACATTACTCTCTCGTTTGCTTCTTTATGCTCAGTTCACAGTCAGACTTATTGGCCTCCCTACGTCTTCACTTTCTGTTCACTCTCAGTTCACTTTAATATGGCTGCCTCCCCAGACACATCTGTGGGAAAGGTTCCCCATGCTACAAGATGTAATGAGCACTCTCCCTGGTCCTCAGCAGCCTCGGCCCAGGTAAAGGATTGGACTTGCTTGACTCCATGACACTCCCATGGTTCTGCTTCTGCCTTCCTTCCTCCTTTTCCTCTAGCAGGATTTCAACTGTAGGCATCTTGATGGTTTCACAGCAGTCCCCCTTTTCTTCTCTTTATACTTGTTCCTATAGATTTTTACCATTTCTAGGTGTTCAATGCCATCTATGTAGTGATTAGTCTCAATTGTATATCTTCAGCTCAAACTTATCTTCTGAGCTCCAGATCAAGATATTCTATTTTAAGTCTCCACCATCTGTCCAATGAGTGCTTCCATGCTACCATGCTGCAAGTAGAACTTATGATGATTCCCCCTTCAACCTGCTCCTTCTGTTATGATCCTCCTGCCTCAAAATGGCACAACCAACCAACCAACCAATGAACCAGGAAGCAATGAATCATTCTTGATTACTTTCTGTAAATCAGCCCCAAGTTGTACCCACACATAATATGCCATAAATCCTACCTCCTAAATATCTTTCAATTGCATCCACTTTTTCATTAGTCTTCTACCACCTAAATGATAGCCACTGCCATCCCTTGCCCAGGCCGATGCTTTTGTCTCGTGATAGTCTAGTTCTCACTCTCACGCCCTCTGATACACTCTCCACACAGCATTGGAAGCATGAACTCCTATGGATGGGATGAATGTGAACAGCACCTCCTTGAATGGCACACAGCACGGCTCTGAGCTGAAGTTATTTTCTAAAAACAAACATCCACTCTGCTCAAAAATTTCGGTCACATTCTTCTCCTCTTAAATATCACAACACTTAAATAGGTCTATGAATCCCTGCATGACCTGACCTGGTCTCCCTCCTTACTACACACTTGCCATATAGAGTTTTTTATTACTTGGATTTTCTAACTTCCCTGTACCCCAAATTAGAGGCATTGCATAAACTGTTTTGTTGTCTTGGGAATCCTCTCTTTTTTCTCTCTTTCTGAGAACATCTCGCTCTCTCTGTTCTCTCTTTCTCTCTCTGACTAGTCACCTAAATAAATTCTATTTAGTTTTTGGTTTTGCTTAAAGATTATTTACCTGTGGAAGCCTTCCTTGATGCCTCATATTACTAAGATTTATTCATCAGAAGCTTTCATTGACACTGTATTTTTCCTTCAAGCCTTTGTTAAAGTTGTAAGATTCAGGGTGGCAAAGACTGTCTGCCTCATTCAGTAGATATTTGTTTGAATGAATGAAGCATTTGGATGGTCAGTGAAAACAGCAGCTATATTATTTATATAAGGAATGTACTTTCTGTCATGAGTTGATTGTACTATCTGCCTACAGAATCAAAAGTAATTATTTAATTGCAAAATGGTATTATTAGCAAAACTTCGCTGAAGAGGATTTTAAGTGATATCTCAGACAGACCTATGTTAGTTCAAGAAAATGTGGTAGAGCACTTGTGTCTCCTAAGTCTTGACTGAGTAGCACCGTGGTGTAAACAATACACATTCTTGGAGATCTCCACCAAAAATTTGCAATTAATCCAGCAGCCATTTTGAAATTATAACTTTCATTTTAGAAATTGTGTGGCTCAAAGAAATCACCTCATCTGGATTCTACACAAGTGCAAGTTAGTATCTTCATAGTTAGAACTACCGAGTCTTTGCCAACTATGAAAACAAGTAAGACAGTGAGTAACGAACAAGTCGTAAGTATGTCAGAGAATCCTACTGACCACAGTCTCGGGGACCTGTTCTGCTAGAGGCACTGGAATTTCAGAAGGAAAGAAATGCTTTTGGTTTAAGCAGTTGTCTATAGGATTTATCCCATTCATCCAAGAATTGAAAATGCCAGCCTATAACTTGTCTAAAGAGGTCGCTTGAACTTTTATAACAGAGTATATTATATGATTGATTATACATCAGTAAAACTGAGTCTTCATCTTAGCCCTAACAATTACAGTGATGGTATTGCAGGGGAAAGCCCAATACCTTAAATCCTTGGTTTTCTAATACATGGAATGGATGTGCCCATGTGCATCCAACTTATACGTAATGCTGTTTCACCTAAGAGAAAGAGACAACATTCTTCGTGTGACATGCAGTGCTCTTCCCAATGTGGCTGACACTGGCTTTTTGCTCCTCATCTGTTCCTCCTTCTTATCTACCTTCCTTCCCTTCTACCCTAACCCCTGTCCTCCCCAACTCACAAATGTAAACATATCAATCACACATTTTCAACATCAAATTAGTCACTGTTTTCTGGTCTTGAACATGTCAAACCCTATGAAACACTTATGGAGGAAATGGGAAAAGTGTTTTTGAAATATACATGTGTTTTTTCTTGTTTCTATTCCATTGTGTATGTTTTTCTCACTATTTATTAAGAGGCATTATTGTCTTGGGAAAGATAAAGAGATTTGTATCAAGATGATAAAAAGATGCAATCAGTGTGCAGTCTTTGACACTCAAAGTAGAATTTGGGGAGTTCATGTTAACAGTGGTTCTGAAAGGCAGGCTTGGGAGTGAAAGCATTCTTTCATCAAAATTACTGAAGCTTATGTTAGCATCAAGTCAGTTTTGGAGATAGTGTACACACATCTTTACCCTAAGCCATATAGAGGTTTCCATGAGACAGTTTTCTAAGAAAAAAAAAAGACTAGATTATGTCTTCTGGCCCTTCTTTGTTAGAACTTTTGGGAAGAAGAGACAGAGAGAGAAAGACAGAGACAGTCTGATCTCCATGTGTCTTTGCCTATCTTCTCTAGGGTAAAATCTCAAGAGGAAAGAGAGATTGCTAAATTATAGAATTGAGGAGAAAGGAGCATTAGGAGCTTGCCATGGAGTGTGATCACGTGTCAACCTGGCAGTGCAGTGGTGGTGGCAGAAAGACACAGCTTGTGGGTGAGCCTGAAACAGTGCTCCTTGTTCTCCAGGTCACGTGCACAAAAGAGAAAGGACCAGAAGTTGCCATATGCCTCACAGGGGGAGAATGAAGAATGAATAACAAAAGCAAATGTGTATTAACTGTTTGTGATATGCCAGGCACCCTTCTGGGTGCAGTATATTTATTAATTCCTCTATTAGTGCAAGCACACTCCAGGTACTATCATGATTCCCATTTAACAGAAGAGAAAATCCAGGCATGCAGTCTTTAAGTAATTCCCCCATGGGATATAGTTATTGAGTGTTAGAGCTCTTTGTGGAAAAATTATTTTTGCAAGCACAAGAAAGAGGAAAATATCAATAATTTTCTCAAATCTCTCTCCCCACACTCAGATTAAATCCATCAGGTCATCACAAGCCTATTTGTATTATTTTGTTAACTTGTTTGTACGCCTGGTTACCCCAATTTGATCAGAAGCGTCTGAGGTGTGGGTCCATCTCCTCAGACCCTTTGCTTACACAGCTGAGTACAGAGAGGAGACAGACAGAAAATCAGTGTTGAATATGCAAATGAGTGGTTTTTTACTTGAGACTTGATGTTTTCACATTGGACATTGCATTAATATTATAGTTTACTTTCTCTCAGTAACATTTAATGGTTTTTGATATAGAGGTCTTACATTGATTAATTAAAATTATTCTTAAATATTTTGTGATTTGGTGCATTGGAAATGGTATTTTAAAATTTTATTTCCCAATTGTTTATTGCTAGCATATAGAAATACAATTGATATTTGTATATTTCATTGTCTTTTATGACCTTCTGAAATTATTATTAGTTATAAGTAAAATTTTACAAAATATTATTTAAGATATTCAATGTAACTATTCTCATAATATAAGGATAAAACTAATTAACTTATTTTCTAATTTTTATGCATTTTGCTTCTTTTCTTGTCTTACTGCATTGTCCAAGTTTGACACCAGACATTTGAATCTAAATGATAAAAGTGGATATGCCTTTCTGGCTTCTCATCTTAGAAAAAATATTCAGCCTTTTTCATCAAGTATGATATTAAATATAGTTTTATAAACATTTAACCTAAATGAAGAGATTCCCTTTACTTATAAAAGGATATTATTTATAAATGGATATTAAATTTTGTCAAATATTTTTCATTATATATATATCTTCATAATGATTGTATATCTTTATTTGTTAATGTGGTGAATTGCATTGATTTCTGAGTGTTAAATCAACCTTTCAAATTTTGGGTTAGAACCCATTTCATTGCAAAATATCTTTTTTACATTTTGCCAAACTTTTACATAATGCTGAATTTTACTTTGTTATGATCAGGATTGGTATGGCACACATTTTTTCATTTAGTATGTCTCTTATAAATAGTAGACAGCTATAATTTGCTTTTTAATCTAGTCTGAAAGCCTCTACTTTTAAATAAAATATTTAATATATGCTTAATATAATTGTTTATGCATTTGAAAATACATTTTCCATCTTGGTATTTTATTTTCATTTATCACTTATGCTCTTTGTTCTTTTTCTTCTCCATTTTCTACCACTTTGGGGAGTAATTTTTACTTTTGTTATTCCATTACATCTCTTTTTTTATGTTTGACGTATACCTTTTATGTAGCTTTATCTTTATATTTTTAGTTGGGGCCCTACAGATTCAAATATCTATCTTTAACTTATTATAATCTCCTTAAAATAAAGTTATACCATTTCACTTATAATGTGAGAACCTTAAAACGATATACTTCCATTTATTTCTCTCTTGCTTTTTTGGGAACAGGTGTTATATCTTTTATCCTACACTATATTTTTATTGTATTGTAGTTGTGATGGTTTAAAATCATTCTTTAAGATGTTAAGAATCAAGAAAACTGTGTTCTATTTACTCACAAGTTATACTTTTTGTAAATGCTACTATTTTAGTATATTCAAATACATGACTGCTTATTATTTGATTTCAATCTAAGGAATTTTCTTCTTGCTTTTCTTGTAGGTCACTTCAGCCAATGACAAACTATGCCTGCTTTTATCCATCTGAAAATAATCTTCATTACATATTCAATTTGGGGTGACCTTTTTTTACTATATAAATAATTTTGATTGATGGTCTTTTAGGACACTTTTTTTCCTGCTTTTAATGTATCTGATGAGAAGTCAGCAGTATCCTTTTCCTTTTTCTTCTGTCTATAACATGCCTTTTTCCCTTGACTGCTTTTGAGACTTTTTGATTATTTTTATTTTCAGTTTTCTTTTAAATGATAGTCATAGGTACAGTTTTTTATGTGTGATCTTCCTGTTTAGAATTGTTTAGCTTTTCAGATCTTTAGGTGTTATTTTCTCCAAATTTGGGACATTTTCATGCCTTATTTTTTTCAAGGCTTTTTACATGTTATCTTTCTCTCCTTTCCTTCAGGAACTCCAGTTAAACATTTGTTAGACTGATTAGTATTGCCTGTTGGTCACTGAATCTCTGTTAATTGTTTTTCTTGGACATTATTTCCGTCTCTTTTTGTTTTAATATCAATTAAATTTACCTGTCAACTGAAATCCAGGGGTTTTTAATGAGATTTCTCCACTCTGGCTGATTGGAATACCAATGTCCTGCAATAATACTGATGCCCATACTTCTCATTCAGTTGTAATATCTGGGGAAACTCTGCCAGGCCTCATACAACCCTCTCCTGTGCATGTACAGATTATGTTCTGCCAAACATTCTAGGGGCCACACCAGGATTTTTATAGTTCTCACTTACCAATCATGGTTGTTATTTTAGGTCCCCTTCCATTACTCCAATTTGAAAATACCTGCAGGCAGGAAGCCAGGGTGACATTGCAGTTTGCCCAATCATGTGCTGGAGTCAGTTTTTACCAGCTCATGGGAGTCAATTATTAAATTTTTAAGAACGCTTCAAGCCAGTTTTTAAACATATCCATTATAAAAATTAAATTATGTAAACTTTAAAAAGATATATTTAAAACAAAGGTAATATAGACTCAAAATTCATTGCTTTCTCATTATTTTACTATCATCTATGCTTTTAAGATTATTTACAGATATTTTGTGTGTATGGCAGAAATGTTATATTACAGGGTGCTTTGTATCTCTTTTCAACTCTGTGCTTATTTCCCATTGGTTGCTTGAAGTCAGCCATGATGGAGTATTGACATTCCATTTATTAGCAGAATTACATGTCACACTCTCTTTTTGTGGCAAGCAAGTTATAAATGTTTACCAGCATGTCACTGAGTTAAGCTCATGCTCTCCTTTATCAAAATCACAGTCCTTACACTGGCTATTGTCCAAAGCCTAAAAATTGTTGCTTTGTATTTTGTTCAGTTTTATAGTTGTACAGTACAAGTGGGTACATTCAAAGCGATTTTTCCTCATGGCTAGACTTGGTAGTCCCTTAACATAACAGTTTCTTAAGATCAGTGAAATGACTTCTGCACGGAGATGCCATTGGTGGCAGTGTTGAGATAATACAAAGTGCCAAATAACTGACAAGACCTAAAGAAGTTGAAGATGCAGGAAAGTGATGGTTTAAGAGTTGATTCTTGAAGTGAGTTTGTATCATTTGGAAAGTTTAAGTACATTGCAAGTTTACGTATTTTGGGTATCATGTGTACCACGACTTTTGCTGATACTACTGCAGCAGTCCTTCACAGTGAATTAATTGTAAAACATCATTCATGATAGTGATTTTAAAGCAAAGCAAATTTTCCATTTTGATTTTACTGGAATTTAAAATTTTTTTTAAACACTAACGCCACAGTTACCTTAATTGCAGGTGACAAGAAAAAAATGCCAGGACACAAAGGTCCAAAATAGACTTAAGCTTTTGTTAGTGGAAATTGTGAAAACGATACTAAGTTTAATGCATTATTAGTATACTATTTGGCCAATTCACACAGCTATTGAGGGAATGTTGAAGAGAGTATGGCTTTCAAATGTGTAATAATGTGTAATGGTTTTCCATGTTTAATAAAGGATATGGTCAATGATCATATGAGGATCTATTTCCTGATATTTATCAAAGAAGGCACAAATAAGCAATGTCTTACAAGCAAAACTTTTTGATAATAGGTAATGCAGCCAGAAATCTTTATAGTGCTGCCAGTTATGGAGAAAATATCTCCAAGGTAGTTGATCCCTCTGAAACCAATGAATCAAATATGTATGGCAAACTTCAAGCATTTTATGTGCACTGATAATGCTGTATCTCAGGTTGGCACTTTTGCCAAGGACGCAGCTTCAATGGTGGATGAATGGAAGAGATTTGGCATCAAGATGTCAAATTCACCTCTTAGATTTGAAAAAAAAATGATAACAGGCTAAGAACAGAGTATGGAACAAACATAGAATGTTCATGATGACTCACATTTCCAAGGAAAAGACTGGCAACACAGAGCAAATTCCATCTCATTTGGTAAATTGAATTTTTTTTGTGGTAGACAATGAAAATATTAAAGTTTAGGATCACATTGCAAAGAACTTACTAGTAAGTAAATTACTCAACTTGAGGCTCATTGTTTGTTTAAGGAAGAAAAAGAGTAGCCAAAAACTATTTGATGCTAAGTTTTTAAAATAAAATTTAAAATAAATGAATTAAAAATGATTTCTGTTGCATAAGAAAATGATGATTACAACATGAATACATTTAAACATGCACTCCCATTATTAGGAGCTGCATAATCATAAGCAAAGAGAGTCCCAACAAATCATCTGCTTTGACACTGTATTTGCTTTCAAATTAGAGATTCTAATGCAAAAAAAAAAAAAATGCTATTCACCAGCTTGCTGAATGTGAACATAGATGAACCTCAGGCACCCTCCTCCATTCACTTCATTGCCTCCCTTTTCCCCCAGCACTGAACATGAACGATGGACCTTTCCACCTCTTCTTCTTGTCATCAATCTGCACCCAGGCAACACTTTTATATGAAGTCGGCATTGATTAAATATTGCCATGTTTAATTGGAACTGGTAAACAATTCCTGATCAAAACCCCAAGTATCCATGCTTTAAGAGATAAGATAGACAAGTGGGACTTTATCAAACTGAAAAGCTTCTGCAAAGACAAAGAAACGATCAAGAGAGTAAAGAGACATCCCATAGAATGGGAACAAATATATGCTAACTGTCTGTCAGGCAAAGGCTTAACATCCAGGATCTACAAGGAACTCAAACATGCCAAAAAGAAAAAAACAGCCCTATTAAAAAGTGGCAAAATATATGAACAGATATTTTTCAAAAGAAGACATAGGAGCAACCAACAGACACACAAAAAAATCCTCAGCCTCACTAATTATCAAAGAAATGTAAATTAATACCACACTGAGATACCACCTAACTCCAGCCAGGATGACTATCATCAATAACTCAATAAACAACAGAAGCCGGAGAGGATGCGGAGAAAAGGGAACACTTCTACGCTGTTGGTGGGAATGTAAACTAGTACAACTTCTGTTGAAAACAATTTGGTGATTCCTAAAAGATCTAAAAATCTACTTCCCATACAACCCAGCAAGCCCCCTTCTGGAAATATACCTGGAAGAACTCATTCTATTAAAAAAAAATACCTGTGCATGCATGTTTATTGCAGCACTATTCACAATAGTTAAAAACATGGAACCAACCGTGCTGCCCATTGAAAGAGAACGAATAAAAAAATGTACATACACACAATGGAATATTACACAGTCATAAAGAAGAACAAAACTATGAACTTCGCAGCAACTTGAATGGAATTTAGAGTCTGTAATACTTAGTGATCTATCACAGAAACAAAGAAATGAATACTACACGTTCTCACTCATAAGCAGACCCTGAACAATTATCGTAATACTACAAGAAAAGGATTGCCCAAGGGAAGGAGGGGACATACTTCATCAATAAGGGTACCTGATCTCAAACCAGGTGAAGTGGGGACCAAACTGAGGCCAAAATTTACCTATACAATGACCATTTGTATACCTAACCCTGAATTGTACCCTACATCTTTAAAATAATTTTTTTTAATTGCCATGTTGTCTTATTTTATTTTGTTAAGTATTATTTGCACTTACTATGTATTTGTTCATATTTTGCATTATTTATTTACAATGTGGTATTTATAGCAGAAAAAAGAAAAGGATGATTTTTACACAATGCTATGCTTTATCTTTGCATATTGAACACAAACATATCTACTGACCAAGTTATTAGTATCAAATAATTAAGTAAATATTTTAGATTACTTTTATCATGCAGTGATACTTGCAATATTGTTATATAATGTTTTAGTGTATTTTGAAATATTCAGAGGAATTAGGTGAACTTTGTCAATGAACTAACAGTGCATTATAATTTTTTCTACTTTAAAAGAAAAAGCAGGAATTCTATATGTATCAACAAATATATTAGAATTTATGAGTATGAAATGTCAGAAGATTTTCATATTTGTGCTTTTTTTTTTTACTTCTTGATGAAGTTTTCAAAATGATTATAATAAACGCTTGAGAATAAATAGCTATTTTATGCTTGACTGAGTGAGGGAAGCAGATGGAAGAGACTCGGAGTAGAAAGGAAGTATCACAAAGGGTTGTTCTGAGGAAGATGCAGTTTCTTGTAAGAGTGGTGATGGTCTGAATTGTCCCTCAAAATTCCTGAGTTGGGAATTTGATCCTCAGTTCAGTGGTGTAGGGAGATGGAGCCTTTTAGAGCTATTTAGTAATGAGGGCAGCCTTATGAATCCATTACTGCTGCTATGAAAAGGACTTGTAGGAGTGGGTCCGCTTTTGTTTTTGACTGCCATGTGAGAACACAGGGCTTTTTGCCTTGGGAGGAACTAATTTGGAAGCAGAAAGTCACCCTCACCAGACACTGGACCTGCTAGTACCTTGATC
The DNA here is from genome assembly GCA_963574415.1 of Tarsius wallacei. Lineage (NCBI taxonomy): Eukaryota > Metazoa > Chordata > Mammalia > Primates > Tarsiidae > Tarsius > Tarsius wallacei. The sequence goes on along the minus strand of CAUYQG010119421.1, from coordinate 22,386 downwards.
CCGGACTTCTCAGTCCCTAGAACTGTGAGAAAATAAAATTTGTGTTCTTTATAAATTACCCAGTTTCTGGTATTCTGTAGTAGTAGCACAAACATACTAAGACAAGAGTGCTATGTAAATATAAGCTGAAACAAAAATGTTAGCCATTGTTATAATTACTTGATAGAAAGAATATCAATGTACTTGACACAGATGCGGGGGGAATAGATGGGTTTACTTTAAATTAGAATTGTTTGTGATTAAAACAGATTTTTCAAGAGGTCATGATTGTCTCTATCAGTATTGTGATTCACTGTGTGATAAATACTGAGTGTTCACCAAGTTCACTAAGTCGGTAAACTATGGGGCAATCCAGCCTCCCACAAGTTTTTGTGAGAAAAAAGAAAATGAAAAAGTCTCGTTGGAAACCAGCCATGCGTGTCCACAGCTGCTCTTGTTCTGGTGGTTGCAAGGGAATCCTATGGCTCACAGCTAAAATATTTACTAGCCACCCCTTCACAGAAAATGTGTTGCTTAGACCTGAATTAGGAAATGTTACATCTTAAATATTTTATTATACTCTGACTCATCCTGAAATAGAGTAAATTATAAAGCCATTATCAAAACAGATAAACTCAGCATATTGCAGATTCAAGTTGCACAGCATATAAAATTTTTAACATGCATCAGCTTTGCTGTGCGTCAAGTCCAAGAGTACCTAATTTATAAAGCTCTGCTATAATATTGCTTTCTCTATAATAATGTTTTATGACTTAGAAATTGATAGTATACCAAGAAAATGTTTAGTATATCAGATGTTTTCTTAGTATAGGCATACTATTTACAATTAGCCTAAATTATTGATTTTATGTAAACCCATAAAACTTAAGTACATAAAAACTTCAAGCCGGGCTTGGTGGCTCAGCCTGTAATCCCAGCACTTTGGGAGGCTGAGGTGAGTGGATTGCCTGAGCCCGCGGGTTCGAGACCCACCTGGGCAGGTAAGACCTCATCTCTACAATAAATCAAAAAATTAGCCGGGCATGGTAGCGCGCGCCTGTAGTTCCAGCTACTGGGAAGGCTGAGGCGGAAGGATCGCCGGAGCCCAGCAGGTCGAGGCTGCGGTGGCTGGGAGCGGCCACTGCACTCCAGTCTGGACGATTGAGTGGGACTCCAACTCAAAAAAAAAAAAAAAAAAAAACCACTTCAGTGACAATGACTTCTATTTCTAGGTAGTTTCATACAACACTTTCCTTTTGGGAAGTGTCCCTTTTCCACTTTACATGATTCTTTTGGGGCAGTCAGTCACAAGAAAGTGAACAGGTAACCCAAGCCAGGGTTCATCAAAGTTCTTATCAGGAACTGATGTGAATGCTGGTGTGGACATGGTTGTTTCTTTTTTATGGGAGCACAAGTTGTAAAGATAGCGTAAGCCTTGGGCTTCCTATGATGACCTTTGCCTGAGGCTGAAGCCAACCATACAGCCCTCAGAGTAGATGTATAAAGAACACACACTCTCAGTGTCATCTGGAACCAACCATGTCCACAGTCTTTTTAACATCCCAGGTACAATACTCAACAAATTCCATTCTAATTGGCTCAGGTTTCTGTCATTTGCACTTTAAAACTGCCTGATTAAGTCAGATACAATTATCAGAGTTCAAGACAAATTTTCTCATTGTGCTATGTTATGCTTTATATGTATTATTTTTCAAAATAGATCTAGCCCTAGAACTTTATTTTTCCTTTCCATTGAGAGGCATATCTTCACAGCAGAACAGAAAAGAATAGCTAAATGACACGATGTATCATGAAAAGGTTTCCCACAGTGTCTTGAATATTGTAGAACCCTAAAATACGAATTTAGATAGATGATTTTAAAATGTGCTCATGAAGAGCTTCTTAATGGCTTATCTCAAATCTGGAAGCCTGCCCAGAAATTTTGAGTGACACTACAACAATGGGTGTGACCAGGGTTTCCTGGTCCCCATAATGTGGCATGATCTCCCCACAGATAGAATGCAGAAAATCAGATTTAGGCTTCAAATCACATTTATTCCATCATATGACTGGCTAATATCTTCAGATACCGGTATATGACACTGATTTCTGAATCTGAAGTCGTGAGTAAATATATGAGGGTATTTTTTGTTTTAGATCTTAGCCTTCAAAAAAGTATCTTCAAATATTGTCTGAGCTCATAGCGCTTAAAATTTAGTTTTGGAGGCAAAATGTTTATACACAAAAACCAAGTGAACTAGGCATAAGTTTGGTTGCATTTGAGAAAATTTCTGTTCCAAACAAACATGGACAAACTTTGCCTCAATAGTTTTATTTCTTACAGAGTTATGGCTTTCAATGTAACATGTCTCAGGATATGGTTCAGACTCAGTCACTTGCTCATTAGACTGCAAGTGATTAATGAGAAATTCTTTCCTTAATGCAGAATGATGCTGAGAACAATTAGCTTAAATCACAATTTTGTCCAAGGAACATCAGGAATATTACAAGGCCAAATGGAAGTCAGATACGAAACCAGAACTATAGTAGTCCTTTGTATTAGAAAAAGAGACAAAACAAATCTAATATACAATAATAATTAAGGAAAATTTGATGAAAAAATAGACAATAAATAAAAGTGCAACATTACCAATTAAAGGGAAGGAAAAATAAAAGAATATGAAAATGATTGTAACCTCTTTCCAAAAAAATTCGAATCTATTTTCAAAGGATCAGTCAGATTTCTCCAAAAGGCAACTAGAAGTCATAGAAAGTATCCTCAGGATCTGAGGTGCATCGGAGGAATCACAGAGTGGGTTTTTCGTTGAAGATGGAAGTCTCTCCTGAGAGACCATATCAGAGACCTCTTACACTTGACAGGACCCCATGGCCCACAAGGTAAAGCCCAGAGTCACCTCTACTCTGTCCCTCAAAAAGCCATGTCTTCACTCCAAACCTTATAACTCATTACCATGATCAGGGCAGCCAAGTCAAACTCCAAAAGTTTTAAGAGATTTCGTTGATTCTTTTTGAATTTTTATAGAAAGCAAATCTGTGACAGGAAGTATGACTGCTAGTCTCACTTGGAGTATCCAGGAAAATCAAGGAACAGGGCAGTTGTGACTTACCCAAGACCACATATCAAAAGCTAAAATAAAAACAAAGATAACATTATAGAACCCTTCTGGGTTCCTATAAGATAATGCTCCTTTAGGAACACTTTTACACTGTTGGGTGGGAGTGTAATCTAGTACAGCCTCTGTGGAAAACAGTGTGCGATTCCTAAAAGATCTAAAAATCGACATTCCAGACAACCCCGCAATCCCCCTACTGGGAATATACCTGGAAGAACTCAAGTCACCTACATGCGTATGTTTTTCGCAACATTGTTCACAGTAGCAAGAACATGGAACTAACCATGCTGCCCATCAAAAGAGGACTGGATTTTTAAAAAATGTGGTATATATGCACAACGGAATACTACACAGCCACACAGAACAAAATCATGAACATCACAGCAACCTGGATGAACTTAGATTCTATAATACTGAGTGATCTGTCACCAAAACAAAAAACTGAATATCACATGTTCTCACTCATAAGCGGACCTTGATCAATTATCATAACGCTGTAAGGAAAGGATTGGCAGTAGCGAGAAACTGCCCGGAGGGGTTGGGAAATGGGATTGGCAGTAGTGGGGATCTGCCTGGGGAAGGGGGGGACACACCTCATCAACAAGAGTACCTGCATAATGAACATTTGTATACCTAATTCTGAATTGTACCCCACATCTTTAAAATAAAAAAATTAAGAGAAAAAAAAAAAAAAAGAAAACCCCAGCAAGGCAAGAAAAAGAAAAAAAAAAAAAAAAGAAAGAAAGAAAAGAAAATGCTCCTTTAACAGACCATACTAAATAAAAATTTGTGTTTTGGTCTCAATAGAATTTCCTACAAATCCCTTCCCTGCCTCTTTGTGTTAACATTGTTTGTAGGGAGCTATAATTATATTGTGTTGTATTTTAAAGGTCATATTCTAAGCAGTGCAAGAAAGAAAACCTTCAAACTTATATTATAAAAAACCATCTTTTGTTGATTTTCCATATTTTTTAGTCTCAATTTTATTTACTTTGACTCTGATCTTTATTATTTCTTTCTAGTAATTTTGGTTTTGTTTTGCATTTGCTTTTCTAGTGACTTGAGGCACATCATTAGGTTATTTATTTGAAGTCTTTCTAAAACTCTTTTGATATAAATGTTTATTGCTACAGACTTTCGTGATAGTATTGCTTTTGCCATATCACATAGATTTTGGTATAGTGTATTTCCATTGTTATTTGTTTCAAGAAATTTTTAAGTGTTCTACTCAATCTCCTCATGACCCATTGGTCATCCAGGAGCATATTGCTTAATTTTCATGTGTTTATGAAGTTTCTTCAGTTCCTATTGTTATTGATTGCTAGTTTTATTACACTGTGGTTGGTAAAGATATCAGATATGATTTTAATTTTCTAAAATATTAGTCAGACTTGTTTTGTGGCCTAAGATATGACCTATCCTGGAGAATGTTTCATGTGCTTATAAGAAGAATGTGTATTCTGTAACAGTTGGGTGAATGTTCTATAAATGTCAGTTGGGTCTATTAGATCTAGCATGTGGTTTAATTCACTGTTTCTTTGTTGATTTTCTGTCTGTATGATCTGTCCGTTACTGAGAGTGGGGTGTTAAAGTCGCCTACTTTTATAGTATTGTAATCTATCTCTCCCTTTAGATCTATTAACATTTGCTTTATATTCTTGGAATCGCCAGTGTTGGATGAATAGATATTTATAATTGTTACAGCCTCCTGTTGAACTGACACTTTGTCACTACATAGTGTCCCTCTTTGTTTCTTTTTGCAATATTAGATTTGCAGTCTATTTTATCTGATATAAGATTACCTACACCTTCTTTTTTGGTTTTCAGTTGTATGGCAGACCTTTTCCACCCCTTCACTTTCTGTGTATATGCATCTTATAGGTGAATTAAGTTTCTTGAAGGAGGCAGTTGGGGTCTTGTTTCTTTGCCTATTCAGCCACTCTATGCCTTTTAATTGAAGAATTGAGACTATTTACGTCCACTGTTATTGATAAGGACTTACTACTGCCATTCTGTTGCCTGTCTTCTGGTTGTTTTGAGACTTCTCCTTTCCTTTCTTACAGTATTCCTTTATGGTTAAGTGATTTTCTATGGTAGTACATTGTAATTTGTTGTGTTCAATTTTTCGTGATCTGTTGGTAAAGGCTACCATGTGCTGTAGTTGCCATGCAGCTTGTAAAAAGCATCTTATAGGTATACCAAGTTGCTTTTAAAAGATGACATCTTATCTTTGACTACAAGTAAAATAATGGAAACAAACAAAAGACAAAATACACACACACAAATTCTGCACTTTAACTCCATCTCCCCAACATTTTTATTTTAGTTGTCTCAATTTACATATTTTTATATTATCTATCTTTTAACGGGTTGCTGTACTTGTTGTTTTGATAGATCTGTCTTTTAAGGCATCATACTAGCGTTATGAATATATTACATACCACAATTACAGTAATAGGGTATTCTGGGTTTGTCCATGTACTTAATTTTACCAGTGGGTTTTATACATTTAATGGTTTTCTTTTTGTGCTTTTTCTTTCATTTTGAAGAACTCACTTTAGCATTTCTTGTAAGATGAAGGTCTCAGCTTTTGTTTGTCTGGGAAAGATTTTATTTCACTTTCATATTTGAAAATAATTTTAATGGATACTGTATTCTTGGACAAAAGTTTTTTTTATTATGATTTCTTTGAGCACTTTGAAAATGTCATTCCACTCTCTCTTCTCCTGTATGGTTTCTGTTAAAAAGTCTATTGTGAGACAAGTGTTATATTCTTTTCTCTTTTATATGCTTTTGCTTGTTTTCTTTTGCTGCTTTTAGTATTCTTTCTCTGTTCTTGACTTTTGAGAGTTTGATTATTATATGCCTTAGGGTAGTCTTATCTGGATTGAATCTGTTTGATGTTCTCAGACCTTCCTGTACCTGAATTGTTAGATCTTTCTCAAGTTTTGGAAAGTTTTGTTATTAATTCTTTGAACAAGCTTTCCGCCCCTTGCTCTTGCACAACTCTCTTGAACACTAATAATTCTTAGATTTGGTATTTTGAGGTGATTTTCTATATCTTGTAGGCGTTCTTTACTACCTTTTATTCTTATTTTTTTTCTCCTTGACTCTGTTTTCATAGAGCCCATCTCCAAGCTCATTGATTCTTTTCTCTGCTTGATCTATTCTGCTATTGATGGATGCTATAATATGATTTATTCAGTTCAAAAAATATATTTCTCAGATCCAAGATTTCTGGCTTTTTTTTTAACTTATTATTTCAATCTCTTTGTTAAACTTCTCTGATAAATTTCTCAATTGCTGTGTTACCTTGGAGATCACTGAGTTTCCTTTAAAATGCTATTTTGAGTCAGGTGTGCCAGCTTAAGCCTGTAATCCCAGCACTTTGGGAAGCGGAGGCAAGAGAATTACCCAAGCCTAGGGGGTTGAGATCAGCCTGGACAACTTGGCAAGACCTCGTCTCTACAATAAATCAAAAACTTAGCTGGGCATAGTAGCACGTGCCTGTGGTTTCAGCTACCTGGAAGGCTGAGGTAGAAGGATCAACTGAGCCCAGCAGGTCGAGGCTATTGTGGCCATGAGCGTATCACTGCACTCCAGCCTGGGCAACAGAGTGAGACTCCAACTCAAAAATTTAAAAAAATGCTATTTTGAATTCTTGGTCAGAGAGTTCACAGATCACCATCTTGTTAGGATTTTTGGGTTGTCTTTTGGGGGAGGTGATGGTTCTCTATTTGCTGTAGTTTCTTGTTTGCATATATCCATGTGTTTGCATAGAATGATTAGCAATTTATTCTGGTTTTCACATTTTAGCTTGTGTTAGTTTTTATTGGATGGATTTGCTTAGTACATCATTACTGCTAGGTGGCTGTTTTCTTTTTGGCTCTAGGTGGTGCTTTAAACCCAAGTTAACTTCCTCTCTAGTAAATAACTGGAGTGTTGCCTGTCCCAAAGGGGGGAGGCCCTAAAGAGATTATTCTAGCATTGTGGGAAGGCAGACCAGGAGCTCGTGGCTAAGGGGCCTGTATAACTGGCCTCCTACAGTGTAGTGTTGCTGAACAGATACTCTGATTTGGCGCCTCTTTTGGCTGAATTATGGAGCAGAGTTTGCAGGGCTGTCCTCAAGGATATTTCTCCCTTCGGGCTGTTCTAATTCTTTCCATAAGTTAAAGGAAGGATAGGTCTCCTGCTAGAGAACTCAAGATGGTGGAAAAGCTTGTTGACCACCTCAATCTGACTGTTCAGTGTAGAAACTGTGAGCTAGGGGAAGGTTTTCTGTGTATTTGTTTCCAGGCAGAAAAGTGGGAGAGGCATCACAGATGTAGAAGTTAAATTCTCTTTCTGACTGCTCAGGGTTTTTCCACTTCTCTGTGGTTCCAGGAAAGGTCTCATTTTCAAATTTGAGTTCTGAATTGTTACTGATGAAAACCTTGGCACTTTATATTTGGTTTTGGTTTTCTGTGGGAAGAGCGAAGCCAGCTTGCTTCTATGAAACCATTTTGAAACCTCCAAACATATATGTACGACTTTTTTGCCCCTCTCTTGTAGGTAATAAAACATAAACATAATTTGTCAATATAATCCCATGACTTGACATATATATGTATAGAAATAGAAATGTTAGACAACAGAGTACTAAATCTTGGAATAGGCATAGTTAGGAGTATATAAGGAATAGATTCTGCTCAACATTGGGAACTAAATAAAAGAATAAAAGAGCTGGAAAGTAAAATGGAGGAATAAAATAAGCATCAGACAAATGTGCTAGAAAATTTTATACATAACTATACCTGTCTATCTAGATGAATGTGTTTAGTTCCAACTATACATCTTCAATAATAAAGATCGCGTATGATCACTAAGAGAACTTCCATTTACATACAGATTTCTATATTCCTGGCTTCCAAATCCTCTCTTATCATTAAGAATTTTTCAGTCATTAAAATTTATTACAAAAATATCAGATTCCTGTGACTCTCCTTTGACTGACTGATTGATTTTTACTGTGGTAAGAACACTTAACGTGAGACAGCTGAGGTAGCGCTTATTTAAGAGCACAGTGAGCTATCACCTCACACCTGTTAGGGTGGCTATCATCCAGAAACAAAAGACAACAAGGATGTGAAGAAATTAGAACCCATGTACACTCTAGTGAGAATGTAGAACGATATAAAATGGCATAGGCTACATGCCCACTGACAGATAAATGGATAAAAAGAAAGTGTTGTAAATATGCAGTAGAGTGTTATTTATTCTTTAAAAAAAAAAAAAAAAGGCAATCCTGAAGCATGTGACACTATGGATACATTTCAAGGACATTATGCTCAGTGCAGTAAGTCCTTCCTTTTCACCAACCACCCTGACTTTTTCATCCTGACAGTTTTGTTTGTTTTCTTTAATCACCACTGACTTTGAAATTGTATCTCTCTGGTATTATAGAGATCTGACTTTGAAATTGTATCTCTCTATTGTTACAGAGAATTTTAAAAATCAATTTTAGTTCATTTTTCAGACATTGCGAAAAAGTCCTCTTATTTTACAGTGAAAATTAATTAAATCAATGGGTAATGCAGAGCAACTGCTCAAAGGAGACCAGAAACTCCTGAGGGATTCCTTGCTGTGTTTCCTCATTTAAAATATGCTTTCTTATATTCAAAAAGATCATGCTACAAAACCAACCCATGTTATTAAGAATAAACGTGTTGAAGTTGTTTTCCTACAATAACAGATAGCAGTAAACTAAGCACATGCATCTTGTTGTTGACTCACTCTCATACCTGCTGGCATTCATCTGAAATAGAGCTAATTGGCTATTTTATTTGGAAGTTGTGTGTTAACTAGCATTTTTTGAACACTGTTGCAGGTATTGTGTTAAAAGTTGTTGTATGCAACTTATTTCATTGAAACTGCTAAATATAAGTCCTCAGAGTATGGGATTATCATTATCCTTATTTTACAAATGGAAAAATTAAGGATTATTCAGAGTACCAGATTCATTTAATGTGTCATTGAGATCTGAGCATTTGTCTTGTTATCTGCTGTGAGTTTCCCCCAAGCAGTTTGTGCTCCTCCTATAATCATGAAGATGTTTCTCTTTGTGCTAGATTTAATTATTTGTCCTAATTTTTCACTCTACTGAAAAGAAAGAAAAACAAATTCTTCCACACCCTTGCCACGACCTCCCAGTACTTGGAGCACACTTTCTCACCTCTTGATTTTGGTCTTGGGTAGGTAATTTGATTTGGCCAGTGGGAAGTTAACAAATGTGAAGCAAGCAGAAACTTGAGTTGTGTTCATTGGTAAGGCTTGTTCTTTGTGCTCTGGTGATCTCTCATAAGAACATGTCCAAGACAGTCTCTGTCACTTAAGCCTAGGGCCAACACATGGGGATATGCAGACAACATAGAGCCAAGTCTAGCTGACTTTCATTCTCGATCAACTGAGCCCAGCCTATACAAACTGAATTGCTTATCTTTTAAGCCATTGAGTTTTGGGGTGATTTATTAGGCAGCAGTACTGTAACAATAGCTGACTGCTACACACTGCTCCTGCCACCTATTGTCACTGCCGTCATCACAGGTGGAGGGTTGACAAGAGAGTGGTAGTTCCGAGTCTACCTTATAGCTTATGAACACAACATGATAACTTCTTGCCTCAAGTCCTACCCTTACTTTGTATATCCTGTGCAGAGTCTTCCCTGTTGCTTCTGAGGCATAAGTAGCCTTAGGAACTGATAGGTCCCCATACTTTAGCAACATTCCACGGGGATAAACCTGGACCAATGGTAAATGAGAGTGGGAAGATACATTTTTTGCCCTTCCTCCCATGGATGGATTGTTTAGAGAGAGAGAGAGAGAGAGGGAGAAAGAGAGAGAGAGAGTGTTTGTACAAGATAGGACTTCTAGGAAGATATCCTAGAAGATCAAGCCCTCAACATGGCTGTGGCCCACTCAGAAATGCATTTTACCTTTGTTTTTGTTTTTTTTTTCCCCCTAAGGAATCTGGGCTGAAATACAAAGGCCAAGTAAATTTGCCAAACTCAGCAGATGAGTATGTGGGATAATTAGTACTTGAACTCAAGTTTTCTGATTCCAAAACCCAGTACTAAGCCACTGTATTTATATTGTTACATAAAATTTAAAATATTTTCAAGTAGTTTTGGTATTATTCATTGTCTAAAATGAGCAAGTGTCAGAAGCAAGGAATTTGAAAGTGAGTCTAGGTAAACTTAAAAAATTAGAATACATAGATATTAGAGTAAAAGAATTTTGAAGTAAGCAGGAAGTTCAAAAACTGCTGGAGTTGCTTTATTTTCTTTCTTTCAAAAATAAAAAAAAATTATAGTTGAACAAATTTGATAACATTCCCTATAGTTAGTAGAGTTCTGCTCTTTTTGACTTCTAAAGTTCAGTTATTACATGGTTACTTCACAGGAATTCTCTTAGGTATGTCTTGTAAATTAGCATGTGGAATTAGCTATTTGCAGATTATGTCACCATAAGATGTTGTTTTGGAACAAAATAGCTATGAGACATAGAAGATGGTAGAGGAAAGGATTGATGGGCATATGTTAGATGAAAGCACCTCTCTTTCTCTCATAGTGTACTCATTTTTTTGTGAAAATGTCATGATGCAAAATGGCTAAGTATTGCCATTATTGTGACCTGGACATGCTAAGACTTGAACACGATTTTTCCCAGTGTTGTATCCTAAATAGAGAAACCGGAAGGGAAGATCCATTCCAGTTAGTCACTATGGATTGTTTCATAATGATTTGAGTAATTGATGTTATCCAGTGATTCCCATGCCTGGCTACAAATTTGAGCCACTTCAGTTATTTATTTGTAAGAAAGCTGGATTTATTGATAGGACAGAAAAGCTCCCACAGTGGGAGGGGAACTGAAGGGGTTGCCTCCAGATATTTCTTAAATGCAGATTCCTTGGCCCCACTGCAGACTCTCCAGAACACCAGAAAAAAGATTATACTCAGGGCCCACCTAAGGGATTGAGGAAGTGGAGATTATGACATTTATTAAAATATTTCTCTGTTTTTTTGGAATTCTGGAGACCAAAAGGTCAATATTTGAATAAGATATTTTATATGTACAATTTTATAAAGTTTTTTGATTTTAAAGATAAATCAGCATATTCCTGGAGGAATTAAGGTTGGTACTATCAGATGATGCTTAATATTTCTTAGAATAAAAGTCCGACAATCTAATATGCATATTAATTGCCAGGTGCTGTGCTAAGCATTTTATCTGTGTAAGCTCAATATAAGTAATTTGCAGCTACTTACAGATAAGAGGGTGGAACATTAGCAAGACTAAATAATTTACCAAAGACCACATGGCTTCTAAGAATGGGAGCTGGGTTGAAACTAGGGTCTGTTTTCCATCTTGAAAGGAGCTCCTAGTCACTGAATCGTACTACTTCAAAATGAAAGACACTCTGAAGGAGAGACTATGTCAAAATGGAAATGCTTGGGACTCTTTTTAGGATTCATAAATGATCAGATCATGGCAGAGTTTCATTCTTTAAAGAGGAAGACCAATCTGCCTTCTTGGACTGTAAAACCTGTAGAACTGATCCTTGGAACTTTATCTTATAACAAGAGACCTATAATTACGGTGTATAAAACCATCGAATATTTTTTCTCATATTTACATACTTCTTCATAAATACCGCATTTCATTTTACTTTTTAGAAGTATGTGGCCATAGTGGTCATCCTATCTTACTCTGGAAGGGAAATGCAATCTAAACTTCCCTGAGAACATTTTCATACCCTGTCACAGATCACAGCTGATTAATGTTGCAGTTGATAGGCATTTGGGTTATTTCCAGTTTGGACTTTTTTTTTTTTTAATAATGCTGCTACAAAGAGTATTGCACATCTACAGTGTATATATATGCTCATCTCTGTTGTGTTCACTCCTGGAGTGGACTTGCTGGGCCCAAGGCTTTGCATAATTCAGCTTCAGTAGACACAACCAACATGATTTCCGAAGTAACTGCATCGGTTTCACTCCCACAAGCCCACCATGAGCAGTTCAAATCGTCCTCACCCTTGCCAACACTCGATATTGTATGTCATTTTCAAGTTAGCTATTCAGTGAATGTGTGTAAGTAGTAATTGTACTTCCTTGCTTATTAATGAAGGTGAACACCTTGTCATACATACACTGACCATTTGTGTATAATTATTTGTGACGTATCTATTCAAGTCTTTTGTCAAATTTTTTGCTGGTTTGTCTATCTACTAAAAATTGTCTCGTCGGAGTTTTTTATGTATTTGGGACATAAATCTTCTGTCCAGTATAAGTCTTTATGTTTTTTCTCCAATCTGTGGCCTGTTTTTGCCTTTTCTTAATGGTATCTTTGGATGAACAACAGTTCTTACTATCACGCAGTTCTTTATTTTAATGTATTGCAGCATGTTGCATTTTCTCTATATGGTTAGTTCTTTTGAGTACTGTTAGAAAAAAATCTTTGCTCATCCCAAGATCATGAAGACTTATTCAAGCTTTTTCCCAAAACCTTCATATTTTTACCATTCACATTTAGGTCTATAATCCATGTCAAATTAATTTTTATGTTCGGTTTGAAGAATGGGTCTATTTTCTTCTGTGTAGATATGAAGCTGACTCAGCATCATTTTTGAAAAGCCCATTCCTCCTCCATTTCATGGATAGGGCAACCTTATATATCAGGTGATCATATATTCTGTTCTATTATATATTGCCATATTTGTTTATCTGTGCACCAATACAACATCATCTTAAACAACAAAGCACTTAATTGGTATTGTTTGAATTTTTCTGCCTTTTGATAAGCTTTACTTAGTTATTTTTGACCTTTTAAATTTCCATATAACTTTTAGTATCAGCTTGTTGATTAAAAACTATATATATATATATATATCAGATGAAATTTTGGTTGGGATTATACTGAGCTTCCACACTAATTGAAAGAGACTTGGCATTTTCTGAGTATGGCTTTGGATAAAGCCCTCAGGCAGAAAGATGCAGATACCAGTGATAGAAAGGACTGGAAGTCAGCCAGAGAACCCTGAAGTGATGATGACATGGTGAGATGATACGATGATGCTGGTACAGTATATAGTCTACACTTTCAATGCTCAGACTCACATATACCCTATGTAAAGGAAATCTAATCCTTTCCATTACTTCTCTAAAGCAGGATCTGAAACAATTTATAAAACGGAAGAACTGGTGGGACAAGTTTCAGTTGTTTGTAAGCTCATAACTGATGTTCACCATCTTCTTCTTCACCTGCTCCTAGATTTCACTCAACACCCAGGGAGTGCGTTTGCTGGCCTGGTGGGGAGACTGAGATCTTCAACCCTCCAACGTTCAATCTCCTGTAATTACTATACCCCTTTCAGGCAGTGGCTTCTGCAAATGCCTATTCATAGCTATACTGACATGGAAGCAAAACAGGCACCCAATGACTCCATCAAGTTTCATTAACCTTCTCTCACTAGACGGCACTCAGAAGAGCACCAGCCGACCAGGAACAATTCAGCTGCTGCATCTTCTGGTGAATGATCCTCTCTCCAGCCCCATTCCCACCAGGGAACAAGGATGTCTAGTAAAACAGAGCCTAAACTTACATGGATAGAAAACAAGAACTCCCAGGAGACTCTCTGGAGTGATGGTGAGAGCAGTGACTCTCGCTTCCATCTGTGGGCCTCCAGGCTCCAGCACTCTGCCTCCAGCAGCACACAACGTGCCCCAGCCTACAAGTCATCCCCCTTCTAGTGCTTCAGCTGCCCCACCAAGAGGCTGTGCCACCTTATGCCCAACTCTGTAAGTTCAGCAGTGGGCAGGTGGTGCAGTGCATGTAGGGCCAGTGGATTCCTTGGTTTGAAGCAATGTTTTGCACTATCACAAGATGATTCCACAGACATCTTCTCATCCTTAGACTCACCTGGTCAAGCTTTTGTGGGTAGAAAAAAGTAAACTCATCCCTGGAATATGTACCAGTCTCAGTAAGAACAAGTCACTGCCCCCTCACTATTTACATGTTCTGTACTCAATTTGTCATCAAGAGGCTAGTGGGCTCATAAAGGGATAGTACCACTCAGAGGATTCAGTGTTGATTTCTGCTGCTATGGGGTTGGACATTCAGTGGTCAGTTGTGGTGAGAGAGAATGCATACTGTTAGGGCTGTGCATAGATTCCATCTTAGCCACTGCAGTATTCTCTTCATGTGCTCGTTGTGCAGACACTAGGATGACGAGGAGGGAGGCTGGTCCATCTCCATGAGGTGAGTCAGGTGACCATTGATTCCCCAGTGCCTCTGCCATAGTGGGTGTGCTTGGGAGGGTCGTGATAAGAGACTCAAAGAAGCAAGTACTCTTCTCACAGCTCCCTCTCGCAATTCCTTGAGAAGACCCTCTTAGCAAGTGATGGTGCTGGTGCCCCTCAAGGGAAATGATGTGCAACTTTTGCAGCACAAGGTATGATCAAGAGAAGAAAGGGTGGAGACACAGGAAGACCAAGAGGGAGGTTCCCAAGAAGGGCAGGCAACATCTGTGTTTGAAGAACTCTGTGCCAGAAAGTGATGACAAGTTCAGAAAAAGACATTATACTTTCACTTCTCTGTCAACTTAGCCCAGGGCTGGGCCCAGGTATGAGAAAATGGCATCATACTGACCTCATATTTATCATCCTAATATCATGAAGACACTTAAGTAGCAGGAATGCAGTACTTTTATGCATTAAATCAACCCCCACATCACTTTGTCCTTTGTTATAAAATTGTCATTCTAATGTGGTTCCACATATATTTATTTCAATGGTACAGAGAAAAATTACAAATTTTGGAGCTAGACAAACCAGATTCAGATTTTATCTTAGTAACTTCCCAAGGTTATTTAAATTGCCTGAGGCACCTCAGAGTCAGTAACAAAGCAGGGACTATCTAAGTGCTAGTAGATATTATTATCAGTATTATTTATCATAGTTCTGAAGAAATTTCATACACAATTAATTCTAGATTTGCTACCATATACCTTAGACAAAAACATCCTTCAACCTTTGGAAGAGAAACTTATTATTTTTAAAGAAACAGGTTAAATGTCACTATTTACATGTTTTCTACTGACATTTCCAAAGGAGGCATATTTGGCCTGAAGGCTCCCAGAAAACAAGATATTTACATCCTTTATTTTATAGTTTCCTGCTCCTCTGGTCAAATCAGGTGTGTATTCCTTTCTGCTACTTCCTCAAGGGTAGTTTATTTATCAGGCAAGCTAGTCTAGTTCAGTGCTGACTTTTAAAATTAAGAATGGAGTTAATGTTCTTTCCAGAGTAATACCTATATCAGTAGTTTAGTCATTCATCCAGGTCATGTAAAGCTGCAGTTTAAATTCCCAACACACCATGGCTTCGGCATTTTATGACCCAAGCATTCAGGGAAGTTGACTTATTAGCCAAAAGATAGTGTTTAATTTCTTACAGTTCTCACCAAAAAGATACACTCTGGCTTGTCAAATTCACCTCTTCATATATTCTTAGAGTCTGATAAGTCGTTTAATTAAAAATTTTTTTTCCCCAAGATTTGTTATAACAGCCCCACCACTCAGTCAAGATAGAGATCACTTTAGCTCAGACACACACACACACACACACACACATACACACACACATACACACACACAGTCATGTGTTCCATCCTCGGTGTACTTACACAACCTAGAAGGTGTAGCCTACTATGTGTCTAGGATACAGGGCACAGCCTATTGTTCCTAGTCTACAGATCTGTACAGCACATTCCCGTACTGAATACGGTAGGCAGCTGTAACATGATGGATACAATTTGTGTATCTACACATACCTAACCATTAAAAGTTACCTACCCTGTAAGAATGGCCATCGTTAATAAAACAAACAACAACAGATGCTGGCAAGGACATGGAGAAAAAGGAATGCTTCTACACTACTGGTGGGAATGCAAACCAGTACAGCCTCTTTGGAAGACAGTGTGGTGATTTCTGAAAGAACTAGAAATTGACTTTCCATATGACCCAGCAATTCCCCTATTAGGAATATACCCGGAGGAACTCAAATTATTCTACAAAAAAGATACCTGCACACATATGTTTTTTGCAGCTCTATTCACAATAGCAAAAACATGGAACCAACCGTGTTGCCCATCGAAGCTGGACTGGATTAAAAAAATGTGGTACATATGCACAATGCAATATTATGCAGCCATAAAGAAGGACAAATATATGGACTTCACAGCAACTTGGATGGATTTGGAGTTGATCACACTCAGTGATATATCACAGAAACAAAGAACAGAGTTCCATATGTTCTCACTAATAACTGGACCTTGAACAATTATAATGCTATAAGAAAGTAATTGGCATTAGTGGGAAACTGTCAGGGGAGCGGGGGGGGAGGGGTGGAAGGGGGCCAGATTGGCAGTTGGGGGAAACTGCTAGGAGAGGGAGGGGCATACCTCATCAACAAGGGTACCTGCATGATCAATGTTTGTATACCTAACCTTGAATTGTACCCCACATCTTTATAATAAAAATTTTTGAAAAAGAAAAAAAGAAAAATACTGTATGAAAGATAAAAAATGGTCCACTTACCATGAATGCAGTTTGCAGGATTGGACATTGCTCTGTGTGAGTCAGTGGGTGAGTAGTGAGTGACTGTGAAGGCCAAGGACATTGTTATTTGCTATTGCAGACTTTATAGATCCTGTACACTTAGGCTAAATTCATTTATAAAATTTATTTTAAAAATTGTACTACAAAGTGACAATGGCTATAACGTCACTAGACAATGGTAATTTTTCAACTTCATTATAAACTTAGAGGCCATGTAGTATATGCAGGCTGCCATTGAGCCAAACATTGTGTGGCACATGACTATACACACACACACACACACACACACACACACACACACACACGCAAATAGAGGCATTGATAATTACTCTTCATATGTTCCATTCCAACCATAATGCTCTTGAGACCATGAAACAACATACTGCATAGTCAAGTCAGAAAATATTAGTTAAATATTTTGGTCAGGATTCAGTTGTAGAGACTAGTATGCTCTTGAATGGGTTTGTGCAGAGGTAGATTTATTACTCGATATTTAAGGGATCACCAGACTGTTGGAGTTTCTGAAGAAATAGTCTCAGTGTAAATCAATACTTCAGGCCAACTCTCCTGCCATAGACACATAGACCAATGGGAAGGATTCGTCTCATTGTTGTCATTAGGGGCCAGCCCTGAGGAGCTCTGTCATGGAGTCACCATCTACTTGACCAGAATATCAGGTCAAGAAAACTGCTTGTCTACCTCTCTTAACCCTAAGGCAGACCACATGTTTTACTCCCTGAGTAATTAGTCATAAGAAACTTTTTATAAAGCCATAGGTGTGATAAGTTTAACAATTTAAGCGATTGAAATGGGGACTCTGAGAATCCTGTTCATGCAAATTTTTATCCCTTCTGCCATGCTATACGCAACGTTCCCATGGACAATGACATGCCTCTGCACACAATTCAGTGGACAGATGATACTCCATCCATGATAAGTAGATTGCGTGGTGTGGCCCCTTTGGGTCCCTTGGCCTAATATCTAGCATTTACCGAGGCTCCATATAAGCCAAAAACTGAATTTTCAAACTGAGACTAGTTCTCAGAGGCAGAAGAAATGGTCTTATTACAAATCCCAGTGGCAATTCTGCACTGTGGCTCTTCTCTGGGATTGGCCCAGTATGTCTGCGTGTTGCACACTCATTACTACTGGATCGGCTTGGATTTAAGCCTCAGGTGGCAGGATGGCTTGTCATAGTTTGGACCCACTGCAGACCCTTCTCTTGCTTGGGACTCAACTTAAATCTGACAACCTTATGAGTGTTCCAATAAATACATGGGACAGTAGACTCAGGCTGGTGTATGTTGCTTCCCAAATCTAAAGAGGCCTGGTAAATACTGTGATTCTATGTTACACAGTGTAACGCATAGCAACCTCTATCTCTTTAAAGGGGACACATGACATGCCTCAGACCAAGGGATCCAAGATATTTTGCTGATATGGCAAGACTTTAATGGGATTTATGGTATATTTTTTCTCATGCTTGCATTTTAAGACATTTGTGGTTCTTCCCATTTCATGCTCACCTGATCTAACTAATACAATGATGTCAATAAAATGGATAGTATAGTTCTCTATAGGGCTTCCAAATGATCTGTACTTTGCAATATTAGAGAGCAAGAGAGTTGACTTAACCCTGAGGTAAGACAATGGAAGTGTGATGTTCTCCCTGCCATATTTGCATTTGCACTATTATTTTTAATTATTTTTAATGGGATAAGGCAAAAAAAAACAAAAACATAGCAAAACACAAACAACCATTTTCTAAGTCAATAGCTACATAAAAAGTGCAAAGGGTTTGTTATTCTGTTACTGGAAAGATAGTTATACTAAACGTTTGAATGCTCAAAGGAACACAGAGTTACTCTTGATTCCTGTGTATGATGTCTTTCTATCAAATCAATGTATCATCTGACCATCCAAAGCCCTAACATTAATTGGTAGATTACATTTGTGTTTTGGAATTCCAGGGATTAGTGTTAGTTCAGAGTTAGTGTCTATTTTCAGAAGTTTGAGGTACTTCTTGACCTAGTGTATAGTCACCCTGGGTACGATATGCAGAAAACCCAGATTGTGGAGTTCCTGTCAGTCAAGGAGCTCCAAGTCTAGCAATTGGTTGATATAGAACAGAGGGCTTTAAAGTTGAGTTTCATCCCTCTGGAGGCAGAATTGTTCAGCTTATATACGTTGTCTAATAACTGCTCAGTTATTTCTTTCTTAGAAATTACATAATTAATTGAACATCATCACAAATTCATGTGGATCCAAAAAGACCTGATTGCCACCCAGTCTTGGGTTTATTACGGAAATTGGACTCACCTGTCTTTTACAGTTCAACATTGTCACCAGATTCCTTCGACTTAGGAAACTTGTCCATTGTGGACCATCACCACAAAGTTTTCCAGGGAAGTGAGTGCTTCCTTTAATAATGAATCTCTTAATTTTTTTTTTAACTTTTAGAAAATGTAATTTAATTTTAGATTCAAGGGGGATATGTGCAGTTTTGTTGTACATTGTGGGATGGTGAGATCTGGTCTTTAGGGAGTGTACTCTTCAGGGGGTGAGCAGAGCATATGGGGTTTCAACACTGCTTCCTCCTTTCTTCCTCTCCACTTTAGGAGTCTCCGGTATTTCCATCTATTGCTTCCATCATTGTGCATTCAGAGTTAGCTCTCACTGAAGAGTGAGAACACGCAGTATTCCGTTTTCTGTTTCTTTGATAATTTGCTTAGAACGATGGCCTCCAGCTGCATCCATGTTGCTGCAAATGCCATGATTTTGTACTTTTTGTGGCTACATAGTATTCCATGTTTTTGCTATTGTGGATAGCACTGCAATAAGCACCAAGGTGTGAATGCCCTTTTGGCAGAATGATGTATGCACCTTTGGGTAAATGCCCAATAGTGGGACTGCAGGGCTGAATGGCAGCTCTATTGTTAGTTCTTTGAGAAATCTCCTAACTGCTTTCCACAAAGGATGAACCAGCTGACATTTCCACCAACAGTGAATGAGTATTCCCTTTTCTCTACACCTTTGCCAACATGGTGCTGTTTTTTGACTTTTTAATAATAACGGTTTTGACTGATGTGAAATGGTATTTTCATTGTGGTTTTGACATGCATTTCTTAGATAATTGGTGATGTTGAGCATTTTTTCATGTTTATCGGCTGCTAGTATGTTTCCTTTTGAGAAGTATCTGTTCATATCCTTTGGCCACTCTTGGCTATTTGGCTTTTTTCCCCCTCTCTATTCATCTGAGTTCCTTATGGATTCTGAATATTACGCCTTTGTTAGATACAATTTGTGAATATTTTCACCCATTCTGTGTATTGTGTCTTTACTGTTGATGGTGTCTTTTGCTGTGCAGAGGTTTCTTAACTTGGTAGAAGCCCACCTGTCAACTTCAGTTTTCCCTGCCTTTGTTTTTGAGGTCTTGGTCATGAATTCATTGCCTAGGCAGATGTCCAAAAGAGTGTTTCCTAGGCTTTCTTCTAAGATTTTTATTATTTTGAGTCTTACATTTAGGTATTTAATCTATTATGGATGAACTATTATGTATGGTAGGTTCAGCTTCCTTCTGCATTAGAAAACTGGTTAGCCAGTTTTCCTAGCACTGCTTATTGACTAGGGTGTCCTTTCCCCAATTTTTTTGTACAACTTCGTGGCTCTCTTTGTGGTTTCTTATGTAGGCAGAAGCAGTGTGGTATCTCATTCCCCATTGCTTGCGTGATCTGTGGCTAAAGTGTATTCTAGTTCACTGCCAGCATACAATAAATATTTTGAGTATACAAACACCACCATACTCTCCATTTCTCTTTAAACATCAGAATATTTTTACAATGGTTTACTTTTATTTCATTTTTAAGAGATTCCCCCGGCATCAAGATCATGCTCATTTCTGGTTTTTTTTTTTTTTTGAGTTGGGAGTCTCACTATGTCACCCAGACTGGAGTGCATTGGCCACTCCCAGCCACCGCAGCCTCAACCTGCTGGGCTCCAGTGATCCTTCCGCCTCAGCCTTCTGAGTAGCCGGAATTACAGGCATGTGCTACCATGCCCAGCTGATTTTTTGATTTATTGTAGAGATGAGGTCTCACCAAGTTGCCCAGGAGGGTCTCGAACCCGCAGGCTCAGGCAATCCACTCACCTCAGCCTCCCAAAGTGCGGGATTACAGGCTGAGCCACTGAGCCCGGCTTCATGCTCATTTCTTAATTGGCAAATTCTGGATGAAGTGGGAAGACTGTGGATGACTGTGTCTCTGAATGTGTATGGTACTCCATGAAGGCACATGACCAGAGCCATGAAGTCAAATGACCAGAAACCCAACTGTGGGGACCTCACAGGCTATGGAAAATGCAGATTCATTCTGCATTGGTGATGTGGAGACTGAGCTGCTGACAAAGGAGGGGCTGCAAGATTTATGAGGTCTCTGAACAGCATCAGGGATTTTAGATAAAAGTGTAAGACCATGCTGAAGACCTCGTGGACAACTTGCTTATTTATTTTCCAAATTGGTATCCCCAATTGACAAAGTGTCTATCAACTTATAAGTGTGTCCAAATTTCTGCACTATCAACATCCCGGTAACATCATGTTTAAAAATATATATGTTTTAGTTTACTCATTCAATGTTGATATTTCACATCTAAACACATTTGCCTTGACTATAATTTATGAAGGACACGAATCTCTTACCTTCTTAATGAAGAGTATGTCCTCCAGGTCCTCCCAAGAGCCATGATTAGGGGCTGATCATAGATTGCACACAGATACAGCCCAACATCCCCCTTCTCCAGAGATTACAGACCCCCTCTACTACATCAGAGTCTGCAAACTATTCCTGTAAAGGGCCAGGTAGTGATTATTTTAGACTTTATGAACCACTCAGTCTCTGTTACAGTTACTCAACTTTGCCATCATAGCGTAACCATAGACAAGGCTGTAAAAGCAGTCATAGACAGTGGATTGGCATGGCTATGCTTCAACAAAACTATGTCTATGTTACAACAGGTAGTTGATGAGATTTGGCCTGCGGAAGATAGTTTGCTTGTTCCTCCTTAACACCATATCAAAAAAGTTCTAGTATTTCAAACTCACTAACTAGGGGCCATTAGAACACTTAATCTTCCATTAATCCAACTAGCAGACTGTTAGACCACTTCAAGTTTCTCAGGGAAAAATTTGTATTAAGACATTGGGTGGTCTAATTATTATCTGTCCTAATATTCCAAGAATCCATTCTCATACATGTTTCCCTATATGACTAAAAACATAAATTGAAAAAAAGAATGAAATAATTTATTTTATGTGTAAGTTATAACCTGCCTGAACATGCCTTCTACTTCTTTGCCTGTTCTGCAATGAGAACTTGGACTTATTTTGGGCCTAAACACAATGAGAATGTTGAGGATGAGATCTGTAGAGACGTGACATTCCTTTATGGGTTAAACTTCCTAGGGTAAGTAATTGGATGTTCTTTATACAGTTTGATGGTCTATCAGTTGGGGAAGAAGAGAAGCTGCTTCTGCTTTCACAGAAACTATAGAAGGACTTAAGACTTCAAAGTTCTCAGCTTTACCTGCTTACCTCAATTTTTCCCGGTCTATGTCTTAGGATTCC